>VYZT01052127.1:46537-77370 GCA_013400735.1 Pomatostomus ruficeps | reverse complement strand
TTTCATGGAAGGATTGAGTATTCTTTTCAAAGTCATATATCAAAAAGCCACATACAATGGAAACATTCTCTCTCCCTAGAACATAAAAGAAGAGGGAACTGCCTGTTATGTGTTCTGAAATGGTTCCTTTTCATTACAAGTTCAGAATTTTTCTCTCTGGGGATCACTGACTTCAAACCATGAAGAAAGGGAGAAACGACATCATACTATTTCCATTAAAAGCAGCCATGTGTAACCTATATTTTTTCCTTTCCTCTTTTTCTCCCCCCATTTCACAATAATATTTGCATTCCAAAAAACTTCATCTCTTTTTAATGCACTGAGGTTAAGCAAATGAGGTTGCTGCTGACAGTGTTGTTCATCCCACTTGCGTCCTCCTTTGGTTTAAAAAAACCAGCACGAGAAAAACTGCTACGTCTGTGTGAAATTCATTAGAAAACAAAATATTCCATCTTTCTTCATTTGGCCTGATCCTTCTTGTTTACCATAATTAAGTTATGAGAAAATCATCTTACACACTAGGAATACAAAATTAACTGAGTATTGTAAATGCATAAGCTAGAACTGACTTGATTTTTTTGAATGATCACACACACTGAATATTCAGAAAACTCTTGCATATGAACAGTCAGAAAATAAATAAGAATAAATACTTCAGAGAAAAGAGAAGAAATTTGGAGAAAAGGCAATAAGTATTATAAGGCAAAGGTTTCATCTGACTTTTAAAAGAGTGAAGAAATATAAAATTAACAAAGAATGATCAGTATAACACAAGGAATATAAATTAAAAAGCACCACGATCCCAGACAAGAATTTTTCCAGGTTCAAATAAGACTGAATCAAGAAGCTGACTTTGGATTTATTAATATTAGAAATGTAAAATAACTGTAGGAAGAGTTTAGAGAAGATAGATAGAAACTGAGGGTGAGACATAGACTAAAAAATGAAAGAGAAAGCAGCACTTACCACTTACATGTTGTTCTTTAGATGGTCAAAGCAGTATACAGACATTATCAATTAACTCCTGTATAATATCTGTTTAAGGCAAACAGGTTTTTAATTCTCTTTTTTACAAATCAGGACACTAAAGCAAAAATGTAAAATAGCCTGACTAGGGACCCCATAATAAGATGAGACCACTTTGGTCTCATTCTTCAGTTTCTCCCCCCAGATGATAATAGACTACTAATCAAAAGACCTGTCTAAAGCATGCTATGTAATGCACATTTTCTATTTTCCATAGTCAAATTACAGCAATTACGGGGGGCATTCTTTATGAATTTCTGAAATGTGAGCTATCAGAAAAAAAAAAGGATAATGAGATAATGGCATAAAAACATTAAAAATTCAGAAAAGGTTCTATTAAAGATTACATATTTTGTAAATAAAAAGCAATGTGAAACCAATCAGATGGACTTGTCTGGAGGCCTGAGATGTTTTTTCAAAGTGTATTTTACCAATCCTATTGCTGTGCTTACTTAAACCTGGACTCTTCCAACTCTAATCATCCTGATAAGATGGTGCTAATAATACCTAAAGCAATTCACGGGTTACAAGCAAAATTAGCAAATGTATTTAACATTTGCATGTTGATGCAAATCCATGATGTTTGATGTAACTTGCTGGAAGCTTCAAATTACTGACCTTTGCAACATACACAGGGCAATTAATTGCATTTCTGCAGTCACACAGAGATTTGTATATTGTATATTAGTATATTGGTATAGTGATATATTAGTATATTTGTATTTTTGTATTTCTGTATTTTTGTATATATTCTACATGTAGATGGAATGTCTAGTGAATATAAGGAAAAACTGGTTTGATTTCATTAGAAAAAATCATATTCTTTGAGGGTGAAGACTAAATCTTGCTATGGGGGTTGAAAAGGCACTCTACAGATGTTCATATTTGCCATCAGCACAAAGAAAATTGCACTTACAATACATTATGTTTGAACTGGGTATAAGATTGCTATTATCTCATCCTAATTGCTAGAATAACAACACAGCACCGTAGCACTAATTTTGCTAAAGACTAATACTATCTTTTCTGGAATTTAGGAGAATAAGATTGGATACTGAAAATACTTCTGTTTCTTCCTGGTGCTTCCAAAGGCTAAGGCATGAGTGTATGTCTGACGCTGTCATTGATTCATTCTCTCATCTATATTGGTTTTCAAAATGTTTTCAAAAATGTTTGCTGAATAGCAGTGGGAAGAGATCTGAATGTCCAGTATGCTCCATCTGATGTTAAATTCTTCCTTTGTTTTATGAAAACTGTATTCTGTATTATCCCCAGCCTTTAAGTAGTTTATGATCTTTTCCCACTGCAAATCATCTGCAAAATTGATTAATATGCTTTCTTCCAATCATTCCTGAAACCATTGCACACAGAAAACCCCCAGAAGGGACTCTCTGTCAATTAGCGGTGGGGTTTTTTTGAAGGCATTTCTCTGCATTCCCATACTACAGATTATGACATCAAACAATTGAGATTAGGATCAGAGTCTGAACAAGCAGGAAGGACATATGTTCTTAGGGGAAAAGATCTCACACACAGAGATATTTTCAGTAAATGGCAGATTATAAAAGCTCAGCAAAAGCCCAGGCTTTAAACTGGCTTATTTTAAACGCTGTTCATTCCTCTGCCACTTTTAAAGCAACATTTGGTCCTCATGAACACAGAAAACCAATAGCATGTGATCAGTCAGCCTTGCTGGAGTAGGCACCTCTAACTCATATGGAAACTTTTGCCAGAACCCCATGCACACTGGTGCCAGCTTTTACCCTGTTTTCCTGAGGCACTGAGGTGACTTGCTCTTGATTTAGACCCCAAATGGTTCTAAGATGGCCAAGAGCCCTTTCTTATGGTTCATCTCCCTTATTTCTGCCTTCAGAGGAAGAACAAAACAGGCATAGGTGGAGAGGCGGAGGATGACAGAAAGCTTTTCCTGAGGAAAGGCAATTGTAGCCATTATGCTTCTGTCCATTCAAGTTGTCTTTTCTTCTTGCATGAGTAAGGATGGGAGGAGAAAAGACTTTTGGGGGTGTCACCCAGACAGAGACCTCTCCTTTCCAGGGTTGGTGAGGAAACAAGGAGGTGAAATAAGGGCTAAATTCCCCCAAACTCTGGCTGCATTGTGATTTTTTTATCCTTTTTAGGTCTGCTAAGGCATGGAAGTAGGAGACTTGTCCTTGTTCTGAAGTTCCTCCTTTACTGAAAGCCCTTTATTTTCTTGGGTGTGGAGCACTGTGATAAGTAGAAAAGTAACTCCAGTTCCTGTCACTGGAGCGGTTCTTATATTTTCAGTGGGGTTTTGCATAGTGCCATGGTCAAAGACAGGCTTCCAGACAGAGGCCAAGCTCCTCATGTCAAAAGTTAGGCACCAACAGTTTATTTTTTTAATAAAAAACTGAGCAACATGGGTCATGATTAATAAGTAATGAGATCTAATACATAGTTCTATACGTAATTTTTAACATTATATGATTTTTAAGTTGATGGCAACATAAAATAATTTTTGATATGGACAAGAAGGTACATTAGTTAGATGATGTAGAGTAGCACACATTAGTTAGAAAGGTTGCCTCACCATTTAGATCTCAAAAATGTTTGTTTAATTCAGATACCTTGATTTTGGGGTCTCACTTGCCTTCTTGTTATCTACTTAAATCAGGCACAAACTCATTGACACACAAGTGTGATTATATTAGAAATTAGGGCTTGTATTTTGAGAGTGAGTTACATTAAACAAATTTTTTTGTAAATGAAAAATTCTAAAATTTTGGCATCCCTTTGGTTTCCCAAAGCCAGTAACTCCTGGGCATTTTCCTTAGTGATGCACCTCTGTCCAATTAAAAAAAAAAGGCTACACAAGTGGTGAGATGCATTTGAGCATTCATTATTTCTGTGGTGATAACACAAAAGCTGCATGACAAGGGAAGCAGCAAAGCAATTTCAGTTGCCCACATTATTAGGAAAGCACTGTTTGTCTAGTTCTAGTACATTAAAATGTACATGTTATTGCTTCAAATCACAGCCATCCCTGACTGAAGCTGTAAGAGAGTGGAACTAGCCAGGAGAGTGTAGTGAGAAGTGTATTTTAACCTTTTCTTCTTGTCACTTGAAGGATTTTCTGTTTTCTGCATAAAATCTATGATAATATGTATTTTTAGGGTTTTTTTTTTAATTATAGCATTTGCACTGCCTACACAACAGGACATTTTATTAGTTCACCTGACATTTTACATAAACTCCAAGCACATTGCGACCTTCCTTATAAGCAGTAATTTTTACAATATTTTAACATTAAACTTAAAAAGTGATCAGATGAAAATGTTTGTCTCTTAAAATAACAGTAAACTCTATGCTTAAGCACTTAATTCTCTTTTATTATAATTCAAAGGAAACAACTGATCTGATACAAACATTTATTCATACTTAGAGAAGAAAGCTATTTTAAGACAAAGAAAATACTTTAATTCTGTGGTCTGGTCCTATATATCCCTATCCCCTGAAAGGGATTCATTCATACAGAAAACTAAAAGAAAAGGAAGTGGGAAATTCGTTGGGCAATGCTTATTTTTTGTGAACCTACAAACCCAGGCTAGAGTTGGTTTATTGGGTCAGATGATATTTCATCACATGAAAAAAACATCTTTAAGAAATTAAGGACATCCTAGTGGCTTAGTATGTGCATTCCATTTGTATTTGAATGAATTAAACAATACATTTTCTTAAGAGGCAAAAGGAAACTTTCTTTCCTCTGCTCTTCTGATGTTTACTTTTAAAGTTTTCCAACCGCACATGGCTGATGTGCTGGAGCAATGAAACCAAGAATAAGAATTTGGTGCTATAATTTCATGAACATTAGCAGACATAAGATCCCACTGCTAAGCGGTTTGTCCAGAAATCAATCTCTTGATTATAGACGCTTACTAGTTAAAAAGAATATGATTTAATTGATTAGAGCAGCCTTCATTATGCCATGGGTTAGAAGCTGAGATAGTAATTATTGTGCAAGGATAGGTATGGTACAAATGAGAGAGTTAAGATAGCATATGGAAAAACAAAAGATAAATTTTATTATATACAGGTTTACTACCACCTGGGAAAACAGAAATATAATTTTTTTAAGATAGGACTTTCTCTTGGAAGCAGAAAAGGTGAACAGGACTTTTGAGAACAACCCTGAACTAGGCATACTGATGTCTAAGAAGCTTGGGGGTGTTAAAATGAAAGGAAGATGGAAATAAAGACATAATTCCTATGTTTCTACAAAGTAATGGCCCAGTACCAGGAAGGGAAAGACATAGGCATAGGAGTGCTTGAGTTCACACTGATACGTTTATCTGATTTTTTTTTTCTGTTCCTGGGTCTTACAGAAAATTCAGGTAAGAATTAAAAAGGTAGATTATTTTGGTAGCCTCCTTTTCAAAATGGAAATCTTTCTTCAAAGGCCAAACACTAACTTCTGCCTCTTTGGCTGGGAAAATTCACAGCAAACTCTTGAAAAATTCCACCTTCCTAACTTTAGCTTATAGGTATTCCATGGCAATTGATCTGCGTAAACGGTAATAAAGGCAAAATTTGGGAGTGGAGAACTGAATTATACTTAGGCCAAGGGATAAATACAACGTGAGACAAAAGTGAATGAAAAGAATTAGCAGTTGATTTGAATTCTGTGAGCAGAGGGATAGTAAGGAAATAAAGTTAAGAGAGATGAAACTCCATAGCAAATAATGTGTGGTCTGACTGCAGTTTTCTAGGCACTTTGAAGTCCAGTGTGTATGGCTTCAGGAGTCCATTAAAATGAGAATTAAGTAGCTGATGCAGGAAATAATTATGGTGTGATCAAGAAGAAATTTTACAGAGGTGGAATCTGGTAACATTTTGGAAAAAATAGCAGAAATTCAGATAAGGATATTTTTTGTCAAAAAATAATCACAGATTTGTAGTTTCAGAAGTTCAAATTTGAGATACAGAGACTAGAATTGGTGTCTCAGTGATGGAACATTTTACTGAGAAAGTAACTTCATTCAGAAAAGTACAGCACACAGAGAAGCTGAAAATCCAGGCAAAAAAAGTAGGGTATGGAGATAGCAGAGAGGTATTTCTCTGATCAAAGAGGGATCTTCGGCTGTTGTTCATGAGTACCCATAATAAATTCATTTCTTGAGCACATATGAGAACATCTTATTCTTGGTTTGAGTCATATCTCTCTAGCAGCATTTGCATTCCTAGTCAAGGCACTCCTTGTCTTTCCCTTGACAGCGTTTCCAAGGTGCTTCTTTATCTTTCTCACACATGAGTCATGGCTAGCATCAGCCCTAGTCATCCTTTGCACACAGAAAACAAAATTATGTGAACCTTTAATCATCGGGTTCTTCTTATTCACAGAAACAAAGCCCCTAAAGCACATGGCAACTTGTCCAAAAGTATGATTTTTAGTTGCATCTTGCCTATGGAAAAACATTTGGACAAAGCATGAATGCAGATGTATTCAGTTTACACACACCACTGACAAATACCACTAAAAGCAAGGCTGACAAACAGAACATGATGGCATTTTCATTATTGTTATCTCCTTCTATATAGCCTTGAATTTTATACAAGATCTAATAAAATCTAGTGGTGGTTTTGCAGTACATTCACCAAGTTTTAAAACTTTAAAATTTAAAGAAAATATTCTTTCTCTGAAATAGCACTTTTATCCTAAAAGTACTCAAGTATTGATTCACAAATATTTTTGTCCCAACCAGAACAACGCTTGTGGTTTTTTCCTTGTTTTTGTTTTACAAAATTTTCACATTTTTAGGATAAAACATGTTTTACATGCAATGATGTATAATAATTCTATTTTTCAATTAATAGATAGATCATTAAAAGATAATGATGGAAAATTTCCAGTTGCTCTATCGATAACCTCTAGATTTCCCACTCATATGAAGGGTAAAACATTTTTGAAGCTGAACTCTTTCTCCACACCTTGACAGCACTTTAATTTTCAGCTTAAATAAATTGGACGCATCAAAAGACTTTGTGTTACTCTTCTTGTTTCATCCTATGTCAGTCTCATCACTTCATGATACACAGCTCTTCTTTCCTTCAACAGTTCCCTTCAACATTTCTACAGTACTTTCTGACTGTAGCAGGTTCCTGTTTTTGAGATGTGTTTATATAATTTGGTGGTCCTAAAAACCTGACTCTCCTTTTGTACTTGTGTTTACCGAAATCCCATTTTCAATCCCTCTTTTGACATTGTTTCTACCAGACCACATGGGAGAACAGTAAATACACTTCATAAATTCCCATGCTTAAGCATCAAAGAACCTACACCAGCCCTACTGGCACTGTAAGTCATATTACATCTTTTGTAGATAGATACACATCTACAGGGGGCAAGGTCTTTCTCATATATCTTTAAAACTGTGGCTTAAAACTTAAAAAAGAAGAATTAACATTTTAATAGAAACACAAGAACATCATTTACTTGTGAAAATGAACTGAAGTTATCCAGAACAGCATACTCCAAACAGAAGTAGACCACATAAAACATGCCTCCCTCTGTGGCTATGACTCCTTCTGTTTCATGTATACAGATGTTAGTGTGGACAGTGTGGGGAACATCTCATGTTGCACTCTGATGAGTACCAAGCAATGCTACTGACAGTCTCTTCTCCTGGTCTCTCTCCCTCTGCATTCAGCTCAGCTCTCTGCTCCACTGTAGGGAATTTACATTATATATTACATGGACACTAGAAACTTCTGGAGGAGTGTTTAGAGGACCTGCAGAGACTCGGGGCTCTTTGCAGGAAAGGAGGTGTCTATGCAAGTAATTCCTGGATCTCGGTGACTTCAGTGGGAGCCACAGGGCTGTACGAATCTGGAAGGTGGAGGAAGAAGGCTCTGTGGATGAGCAATACAACCACAAGAGTCCACCAGGCAGTGCTGGTGGGTCACTCATCCTCACAGGAGATATTAAACTGCCCTTGGGGTTAGGTCATTGCAACCGAGTCCTGTCCTTACGTACATAAAAATCTGAGCCTCACAATGCCTATATTTTCTACCCCACAGAGGAATTTCAGAATCCCTGTGTGGCTCCTCAGACTCCCTGTACTGTACATATTCAGCATTAGCCTTGGAGCAAGACACTTCTGAGTAGCACCTCGGCTTCCCCACCCTATGGCACCCAAAGCAAGGATCAATCTAAAGCTAATGTGCTAACGTTGCCTACAACTACCACTAGAGGAGAGACATCATGCTCTCTGCCTTGGAAGATCCATTCCATAAAATACAATTTTTGAAGCAGCAACCAGCAGCTGTTCCCCAATTGCTTTTTGTTTTTTTTCCTGCCTTCTGAATCCAGTTCCAACATGAAAGGCAGAGAGAACCCTTTCCACACTAAGATATAGTGTGGCGGTCAGCACAGGCTCCTGGGGGGCATGTGGGGATTTGAAAGGAAAGAGCCAAACTCAGGTCCTCCACAGTCTAGCTGCATAATCTAATTGTTAAGTTATTATTTAAAGGGATTGATACAAACCAAACCAAAGCAAACAAACCCCAAAAATCAGTGATGCTGTCTTAAAGTAGCTCATTCATAGCAGATATTTGAGACTGTTCCAAGAACACTTTTCACTTGAGCACCTCTGAGGACCTAAACAAAGGGAAGACACTTGTCTAGACCTTGATCACTCTTAGAAGTCAATTGGAATTAGGCTGCCTGTTTTTAGGATATAAAGTTTCTATAAGTTTAGGAGCCACTCAGACTAGTTTGAAAGTGCAAAAGGACTTTTAGGATTTTATCTTTTCATCTAGTTGATCAATTTTCTCTCGACTTCTATTTTCTTCCTCTAGTTCCATCGACTTTAGATTTGTTCACTGAATGACTGGGATATGCCTTGCTGAAGGAATGAATTCTTCATCTATTGTGCCCTTTTTCTTACAGGTAAGAGAAAGGTTTCATGGATTTGTGCCTTTTTTGTGAACAGTTGTGCTGCAATCTCTCTTATGGAAAGCAACTGCACTGTTAGTTGACAGAGACGTGCATCACGAGGAATTGGTCATGGGAAAACATGCACTTTGACATGAACCAGAACAGGAAAAGGAGAGAAGAAGAGGAAAGTGTCATAAGGGATAGAACTAAGGAATTTGATTTTTTTTTTTCTGAGAACACAAGGGCATGAAAAGTAAGCTGTGTTGTTCATTAAAAGAACACAATATTGTTCAGGCATGACCCTGTTCCTTCCCAATAAAGACTGTATTGATCTGATCATCTGATCCGATATAGGACAAGAATGGCTGATGATAAAAAGGATTTCAGTGAATTGATTTTCATTTAAACCTAGTGACAGCAAGACAATAGGGAGATATAAGCAGTTTCCTTAGACCTAATTCAGTAAAGGTTTAAGGAAACAGGCCCTCAGAAGGCTGATGATGAAGTCTGGTGACGGGTCATAGCGTGCTTCCAGCACTTCTGCAGAAGATCTGTTACTCCTTAAAAATAGCAGACATTTGTTAAAATGTAGCTATTTCTCATCAGCTTTAGACTAGCACTATTTATTAGTTTAGACACCACTGATTCCAAAAGGCCATGGCAGTTCGTCCACAATTAGAAGAAAAAAATGCTTTTGACTCCCAGGAAAGCTTCCCTCCCAGCTCCCAGTTTCCTGCTCAGGCTCTTTTGTGAGGCGAGTGGTGAAACTGGCTTTTGTGAAGAAGAACCACACATGCAACCCAGACTCTTTGGACAAGGCGCCATCATTCATGTCACTCACATGTTGACAAACACTTTGGTTGTGTTGCTAAGGCAATGGTGCTGGTGTAGCAAACACAGCCCTATTAAACACCCCCCGAGGGCAGCGGGGACGGAGGGCAGCAGAACCAGATGGTTCCACTCATTGCCGGCAGTCGACCACCACTCTGTGCAGGGCTGACTGGGAGCTGCTTTCCAGCAGGACAGCCAGTTCAGAAGACTTGTGGGCTGCTTTTCGAGAAAAATATCAAAGGCCATTTTATTCTTCTAAGCAACAAATTCAGTCACTCGAAACATTTCCAGGCAGCGTGGGCTGCAGCAGCAGTGTGAGGCATCACAGGGGTGTAGAAACACAGATGTGCGAGGGCAGGAGCAAGAGACAGACAGTGACTGGGGCTTGCAGACGTTAAGGGGCTGCTGCCCTACCTTACGTGGTCTTTGCCAGTGGTTTTCCACAGGGAACACCTCTCCATAAAACCCTAGGTATTTGGACAGTCTCACGTGTCTGTGGTCAGGGCACAGGAGCTGCCATGGGAATGGGAGCAGGAGAGCATGCTGAAGCCAGAAAAAAATTCAGTTAGATGCTTTCCTTTCTCTTCCCCTCCCCCAAAAGTTAAAAAAAAAACTAAAGCAAGGTATACCTGCTTTTATTCCATTCCTTTTATTTTCATTTCTCATTGCTTGGAGGTGGGAGAGGGAGGTGGAGCACTTTGATCGAGAGAGGTTTCCACAAAACATGAGTTTCTCAGCTCGCCTGCGTGTGCGGATCCAGTTTCCTGTCTTTGATCCCAGATTATTTTCTCCCGTCAGGAGACAGCTGGCTTGGCAGACCTGTGCGAGGGGCGGCTCTGCCGGCGGTGCTGGGGTGCGGGGCAGGGGAGGGCTGCCATAGCCGGGCAGCAGGAGCTGCGTTGAGGCCACGTGCGGGTGACCGGCGGCAGAGAGAGGTCCTGTGAAAGCTGGCGGGACGGCCTCCCTTGGCCGCCCTCCAACCCACGCTGTTCATAGGCCTGTTCACAGCCTCGCCTCGCCCACAGGATCCAACCGGGAACAGAACCTGAATCCCTTTTTTACTGGCCTCAAAGGGGTTCTTTGTTGGGCAGGCCCTTGCCTGACGTCGCTGTTTGATTCCCCACTGCTGAGCCAACCCTTTGCCAGCGGCAGGTGACATTCCCTCATCCCACAGGTGCCCCGAGGGGGTCTGAGCTCCGGGAAGGGGCACAGCCAGGTCACACAGCACATCCACTGGGACCTGTACTCAGGGCTCAGCCCTGCCTCCTGCACAGCAGCAGGTCGTGGTTGCTTGCCTGGTATTCACAGTGTGTTTGCCTGGTGAATATTTTTTCTTTTGCCCACAACTGCTCTAAGAGAGGCTTTTGGAGAGTGCCTGTCCCTCCAGAAGGCACAGTAGCTGATTTCTGCAGGCAGTCCTGGCTGTTTTGAGCCCCCGGAGTGGCCATCAGGGAGGCAGGCGTCTCCCTAGTGCTATGGCACAGGCGAGCCCACACAGCAGTGGTGCAAAGAGGCTGTTTGGCATTGTGTGGTGTCTGAGTTTTGTGGCTGGCCTTTAGAGACCATATATCCCAGCTTTTGTGCACCTCAGGAAAGGAGCAGGAATTGACTCAAGGAAAATAAATAAAGACTTTTAAAGACAAATTTATTTATGGAGAGGCTTTTATGCATGCATCTTACAACACTCGACATAAAATATAATTAAAACAAGCATCACACTGAATATGATTCAGAAAATAAAAATGTCTTTAAATTCAGTCTAGCTGCCAACAGCTCAACATTCTTCATCCCTCTGGGGAAAGAGTAAGGGAGACATGAAGTTATGTGACTACAGAAGCCACAAAACATGGGTATTTTTAGAGGAAGTACGGGGGGAAGCAACTGACCTGTGACAAGGGTTTAATATAAGAAACACTCCCAAAGACACCCAGCTCCTAAGGGCAGTCAGGCAGCCTCAATCAGGCCCTTGGGAGAAGGATGGAGAGGGAGGTCAAAACCCACCAGCTCAGCTTCTGCAGCTGGTCTCAGGCACTCCATGGAGGCATACCTCCACCCAAACAGATCTTCAGACACTTCTACTGGCAGGCCTGTCTGGAGGTTGGTTAACATCAGCGAAACTGTGTGAGATCCTGAATGCCTGCCACCAGTTTTCTGCTATTTCTGCCCTTTTTTTTTTTTTTCTCCATTTCTATTCAGGTCTTCAGGCAGAGAGGCAAGTAAAGTTGTCTTGGGGGCATCCTGCAATGTCGTGCAACCAGAGACATGGGGGATGGTTCCTGCGGTTCCACACCACATCTTACAGTGCCTGCTACCAAGCCTGGACAGTCAGAGCTTGGTTACAGCCCTGAAAATGGAAATGCTTTTCTGCATTTGTCACCTTTTTTGCCACCAGCACTGAGATGAGCCAGCACGCTTGCTCACAGCCTCTGTTGAGCAATCAAGGATGAACACATGCAAGAAGCTGAAGTAAACTCAACCTGTAGTTGAAACCTTTTTTTTCCTCCTCATGATCATATTTGCCAAGTCAGAAGAATACTTTTCTGAAGATAAATACCTGTCATGCTGTAGAGCTGGAAAGGAGGGTATGGACTCACCTAATTTTTTCACCTATGGACATTTTACCACTCGTGTGACACTTAAAAGGCTATTGCTAGCATTCTTTCCACTAGACATACAAGGATAAGGGTGCTTCTCATGGGATTAAAAGGGGACCTTTTTTTTAGATACCTCTGGAAAATAATATTTCAGTCTAATAGTGTCTGTAATTTTCCCACATTCTTCACAGCAACATAGGGAACCTTCAGCCTTTCTTCCCTGTTAGATTCATATTTAATAGTTATTATCTGAACATTTTCTAGGGGAAGAGTCTCAAATACATTTTCATAGAAATGTTGTTCTAAACCTGGTGCAAGAGTATGCAAATATTGTGGGGCAGGTTGTTTTATGAACAAACTAATTAATACTGTAGATTAGGTTTTTTCTTTCTTACGTATTAAAAGTCATCTCAATATAAGCAGCATAATAGGTACCTGTCCCTGTTTTTTAATTTCTCCATTCTGTTTGCAAAGGAAAATGCAATTCTGCTACAGTTCCCATTGCAGACGAGGGCAATACTGAAACTCAAAAAGAACATAAAAAGAGTGAGGATGAAACTTGTTTAACTGAAGAATCTATAGGGTAAAGTTACTCTTAAGAAAATCTGGTTTGAGATTACTGGTTTATAAAATCAAAGTCCTGAAGTGATAGATTTATGCCTATAATTGAAAATTCTTGAAACTCATTCTTATTTTTTGTCAGAAAAGCTAGATACTTCACCTGTATAATTGTAATCATACTGCTGTAACTCAATGTCTTTTTTTAAATGAAAACTGCACATGGAAGACTGATCTATGTTCTTTGTATTTAATTTTAAATGTGTTTTCCGAGAGGTTAGATTCTACTCTGAGCTGTTTTTTCTTATACTGAGTGTTCACATTTATTTCTAAATTCATGTATATGGTGGATGGGTCCTCACCTTTGACAGATATCCTTTCTACTTTGCATGCATGTAATTGGACAAAAAAATTACTCAAAGCTGTGTATTACTATGTTATACAGGTGCTTTAAATGCAGTATTTTTAGTCTTGACCTTCATCTTCCCATTGCAGCCTCAGAGAACAGGTAACAGGTAAGGAGCAGAAGAGTCAGCCTTGGAGCAAGGATTTCTCTTCTGAATTGACTAAAACTTTGCCACTGATTTTGTAAATGACATGTCTGAACCAGCATTTACTCCTACTGCACCAGGTCTAGCTCTGCCACATATCCCAAATTATACACAATCCAGAGGTTTCCATTATGGGGGAATAGGTAGTGACTAGGCCAATGCGTTTGATGTAGGCAATGCATGCAAAATGAGTAACCTCACTTTCCACTAATATACAGACAAATACAAAAAGCAACAGGAAGACAAGCAGAGGAACCCATAAGATCATAAGCAGACTGTGTGTGGTCATATATGGTCATATACTCAGGTACACAAATATGTACCAGCAGTCAGGGCACTGCCCAGGTGTTGGCTGCTTGATGTGCATCTGCAGGTTTGGAAGAGGAAAGGAGTCAAATAGTGCAGCAGGATGGGGAAGCTGAAAGGTGCTACAGTGATGCAGGAAAGTATTCAGATTGTTGTGCAGAACAGATGTTCATTTTACACTTGTTACATTTAAGGAACTTCCCAGAAGTATTTTTCCTTTCTGACTATTTATCTGTAGTTTGGTGGTCTGAACAGAGAAGAGAAAAGGAAAAAAATGTCACTTGCAAATATAAACCCAATGCTGAATATCCTTTATAATGCTTGCAGATATAACTTTTTCTCCTTGGAGACCTTAAACTCTGTCACATATTAAGATTGACTTGATCTACAGAACAGAATTTTGTGACCAGTGTAAAACCTACAAGCACAAAAATCTCGAAGTGCTGTGTAAATGGTCTCTGAAATTATCCAACTGCTCTTTTTCAGGTACCTAAATGCAAGTTTGTGAAAATTATGTGTTGGCTCTCAAAGCTAAAAAATGTGTTTGGTGTTCCTTACTGATCACCAGACATCTCAGCTCTGTCCAAATGCATGGTTGTGTTTTCCCATGCACCAGGAGGAAATGGAGCGTCTCATTGCCCTACAGCTGTGACTCCACCAGCAGTGAATAGGCAATGACAGATGGGACATTGGGTTTGGAATTCACATGATTTCTGAAATCCCATGTGCATGCTGGTGGGCATGGCAGTGTTTCTTCTCATCATTTTACACCCAGAATTTCCCTCTGCTAGTTTATCTTAGAACAGATAAAGACAATTACTATACATGTATGCATACATTACTACTATTTGAAAGAAACCCTCAGATATTTCCTGCTCTTTTTCCACTCCTGCCTCCCACCATAGACCAGCCCAGCCCACCCTGGGAAAACACTCTTCACACTGAGGGCATGTATTGTGTGGGTGCTGGCAAGTGCTCAGGGGTTATTCCAGAAGGGAGGCAACAGCTGAGTCAGAAGCACTGTGGTAGCACTGGGCTGGGAGCAGTCAGCAAAGAAAGAGCAGAGAGACAGTTCTTCTGTTTCTGGCTGCTAATGAGCTTTCGGGTGGCAGCGCTGTTCTCATCAGGACTATTTATTTTTACAGGCTGCCCTTTGTTGACTTTAGGCTTGTTTTCCTTGCCATGCAATACAAATATTCTCAGGCGTTAAGCTTTCCTTGCCCCTACTGCCTTCTTTTCATGTGGGACCATGTAGGAGCTAATTTTAAACTTGATTGATAGTGTTTAATCCAGGGAGGGTCAGGGTGCTACTTTGCTCTTAAACATTCCCTGGTTTGCTTCTTCTGCTTACAATCATGTCTTTAAAGTACTGTAGTCAGTCCTCCTTCCCAATGAAATCTTTTCTGCTTTCCTTGCCGCTGTGGGATAGTTGCTCTTAATTATGTGAAGCCTTATGCTGCTTTGTGCGATCCTAGATGGAAAAGAACAACAGCTATGGGCCTTTAAACCAGATGATGCCATGACTTACATACTCCCTCCCATTATAATAGATCACAGGCCCTGAATTCCACTGCTGTAAACCGCTAAACATGGAAATACGAAAACAGTCCTGGTTGTGTTTTCCCTTTCCTGACAGTCTTTGAGAAACATCTTCCTTGAGCAACCACATGCTCAGCATAACCATATGAGTTCATTTTTATAGCTCTGAAGACAGCAATCTTAGTGTCTGTCTCAGTACTGGATTTAAGGAAAAATATTCTCTCTACCAGATGTCTGTGCAATCTTATACACATTATTTGCACATATTTTGAGCATGATACCTCTTCCTGATGTCAACTAACTGCATGCATAGGCTTTTGCTGACTCTACCTAGTTTATACTGTCTTTGCCTCTGTGGCAAAACTCTGATATTCTTAGCAAGGTGAAGGGCTTTATGGCTAGAGAAGGAGAGGCAGTGAATCCTCATTTAATGCTCTACACATTTTCCCTGTTTCCTGGAGAATATATGTTCTTTTATTGAGGACTTACTGTCTTCCATTTTCAAAAATAATTCCTCCAGCACTGATGAAATATGCATACATGCACACACAAAAGAGCAAAAGAAAGACAAACACCTGAACCACTATGTGAAGTTGGAATTCCTTTTAATAGTTTGAAAAGCCCTTTGCATTTGTTTGCCACTATAGTAATGTATTCTTCATGATGTACCTGCAGTTTCCTAAAGTACATTGACAGTATTCTGCCTACACATGTCTACAAAGTTAACTTATTGGTGTTTTTCCATGGTATAGTTCATTAGGGTTAGGAATTAGATTTTATGAGTTGTTGACAAATCTAGCCTTAAAAACACATGTCCTGACTGACACTGTTTGAGTAGCTGGTATTTCCTGTTCAGACAACCTGTGAAAAAAATGTCTTTAATATACAGAATTTTGAGTGTAAATTATTTTTAAAATATATAATGGAAGAGAGCTATCTCACAGTCCAGAACCCTTACATTTTGTACAGATAGTTCTGAATTAAACCAGCTGCTACTGCAAGACCTGAAGTGTACATTCTCCTGCAGAGCTATGCACCCGTGTGTGCGCACACACAATCCCTCATGCAGAGGAAAAACACTTTCAAACAAGTAAGTACACCTCTTGAACTCTGCTGTTAAGAGTTTTAGGGCTTAACTGCTAGGAAACCAACAGCAGTAGACTGGCTTATGTGTTAAAATGATACTGGATGAAATATCATTTGTCAATTGGAAGTGGAAAATTTGGAAACAGAAAATTATTCTCCTGAGAAATCCAAAAACAATGCAACACACCCACTCTCCCACCCCAGTCCCTCCAAATGCTTGACAAGAAAACATGAGCAAAGTACTTGGGAAGAACTAGGGACTAGTATTTGTCCAAGACCCTGTGAACTGCTTGAAAATGGAAGAAGGGTCAACTAATTTTTCAAGAAAGAATCACAAGAAAAAAAGATAAGCAGATGTCTGCACCTTAGAAATCCAAGAAGAGGGCTTCACTTTACCTGGTTTAGCTGAATAAAAATTCTTTGTCTATCTGGAGTACTTTCATCTGACTTTATCAGCATGGGATGCAGGAGTGGCCACAGGAATGTCTGTACTAGTTGAGAGCAAATGTCCCTTTTACCTCATCTTCCTTCTCTGTAAGTGTCTATAAATGGATGATAAAGGGTGAATAAGGACAGGACAAGAATGTATGGTTTTCCCTCTTTAAGTCCTCTGCTGTGTCCAACTTTTTTGGATGAGTAGAACTTCTGGGGACCTGATGCAGTTTGTTTGTTCAACAGCCTTCAATGGATCCCTGCTCCTACTACTTCTCCAGTCTGTCTTTGTGCCCATGTGAACTCTTTCCTTGGACAAGAACAGCTGTAGAACTTTGTCCCATGAAGAACCATCCCTTTTGTTTACTCCAACCCTAGATCTTACAGTCTTTCTATGATGGCTCCTAACTCATATATTGGAAGAGACAACAAAAAATTAAATCCTTCTTTAGACCACTCATGATCTTGTAGACATCTCTTGTATCTCACCCAAGCTGTTCCTTTTCCAGCCTGAAGGCTACTACTGCTACTCAGTTGTTCCTCTTGAAAAAGATGCTTCACGCTATTCTCCCCTTTATTGCACTTTCACAGTTTTCTTATATGGTTTTCAAAAGGAGGAGACCAGTACATCACACACTGATATGGCATTTAGCTTCTGTATTGTCTAGAGGGCATTTTGTTCCTTCCTGAGGGGCTAGAATGATTTAGTCCTGGTTTTGAGTCCTTCAGCATTAGCTTCTTGTTCTCTTTTGGCTTATTTATGTTGTTATATTCAATTTGCTAGAATGTGCATTACAGTGTATGTTCCTTGTCTGGATACAACTTCATCTTTTTGGAAGATAATAAAGAGCCCAATTTTGCTATTTAATCACATCAGCTTCCCTTTAACCTTTTTCAAGGTTTATGTAATAGATGACAAATAAGGAACCAATGGCAAGATTTCAGCACCCAGTTCTGCACTATTATCCCTATCATATTCTTAGCAGCATCTTCTAGCTTCTTCTTAACAAGCTTCTTTAAAAAAACACAAGCAACACAAACAACAAAATCAAAACCAAAGCCACAAAAATAACCAACCAACTGAAAAAACCAACCTCCCCTAAAATACACCAAAAAGACCCAAGAAATCCACAGTTCTCCTTTGGAAGCCAAACACAGTGTTTTGGGTTTTATGACCTTGATGTTCTGAACAACATCAAGAATAAGCACATTAGAATCTTAACAAGCTTCTTTAAAAAAACACAAGCAACACAAACAACAAAATCAAAACCAAAGCCACAAAAATAACCAACCAACTGAAAAAACCAACCTCCCCTAAAAAACACCAAAAAGACCCAAGAAATCCACAGTTCTCCTTTGGAAGCCAAACACAGTGTTTTGGGTTTTATGACCTTGATGTTCTGAACGACATCAAGAATAAGCACATTAGAATCATGATACATGGAGAAGATTGGCAGCCCCAAAGGGATTTCATAGAATCATCGGATATTAAGGGGTTGGCATGGATCTTAAAGATCATCAAGTCCCAACCCTCCCGCCATGGACAGAGTTGCCCACTCTGGTCCCACTAGACCAGGTTGCTCAAGACCTTGTCTGACTTGACCTTAAACACTTCCAGGGTTGGGATATCCACAACCTCCCTGGGCAACCTGTTCCAGTGAATCACCACCCGNATCAAGAATAAGCACATTAGAATCATGATACATGGAGAAGATTGGCAGCCCCAAAGGGATTTCATAGAATCATCGGATATTAAGGGGTTGGCATGGATCTTAAAGATCATCAAGTCCCAACCCTCCCGCCATGGACAGAGTTGCCCACTCTGGTCCCACTAGACCAGGTTGCTCAAGACCTTGTCTGACTTGACCTTAAACACTTCCAGGGTTGGGATATCCACAACCTCCCTGGGCAACCTGTTCCAGTGAATCACCACCCGCACAGTAAAAAATTTCTTCCTAATTCCTAACTTAAATTTCCCCTCTTTCAGTTTGTACCCATTGCTCCTTGTCCTATCACTACAGTTCCCAATGAACGGTCCCCTTCTGCTTTCCCTGTAGGCCCCCTTCAGATAGTGAAAGGTTGCTATGAGGTCTCCACACAACCTTCTTTTCTCCAGGCTGAACAGCCCCCAACAGAAGGTAGTGATGGAGGGACCATGGCTTTGGCACAGGTTTGCCCACAAACTGAGCTAAGCCAGTCATGAAACCTCACCCTTGATTTATAAACACTAATTATCTTTTAATGTTACCATTGTAATTAATACTTTACTCCAATTTCTTTGTTTATATCTCTCCCTGGGGGAATAATTTATATTTTAATTGTGTTTCTTCATAGAGAAAAGGCTAAGAATTGCATTTTAAAAAATGCATGAAAGCCTATTAGTGCCTTCATACCCTCTTTTAAATCAGTTGGTGTTAAATGTCTCTCAATAACATCACCTTAAATCTTAGTATTATGTCTGTGGCTAAAGCAGAATTGTCTAAGTCTGAACACCAGTGTTTCCTTTGTGCAAATTTAATGAGTGTGGAAGGAAACCTGAACATAGCATTGAAACTCAGGTTCACACCTTTGCTATTCTACACGCAAATGTGAATTTATGATAAGACAGTGATGATGCACATGTGGGGTTCTAGCAAAAAGCAGCTGAATTTTGGTTACTGGGCTCCTGCTGGGTGTGCTGGCCTCTTTAGGAGAACATCAGTAGGCAACTTGTCTACTAATAAATGACATTTATGAGAAACATCATGAGAACACATATAAAAAGCTAATATAGAAAAATGTGGGAAATGCCTTTGACTTTGAAATGAAGACTCAACTCATGACACTGTGTGAGTTTTGCTCTCCCAAAGCAACTTACACAGAGGACAAAACTGTACAGCCTCCTTTGAAAGCCTTATCTTTAGTCTCTCAACCCTCATGTCTTTTAAAGGAAGACCTTTTTGTAGTAGGTCACAAATGCCTGAGTTTCCAGGAAGTGCTTCTAATAAAAAGCAATTGTGCAGGATTAGATAGCACTCAATAATTTATAGCTTTCAGATCGTCCTCTTTCCATCCTGTTTAATGTACCTATTACACACTGTCTTTGCCCAAGTGCAGAATTATGGAATAATCATTCTTCCCCTCTCTTATTACTAATGGCAATGACAAAACTGGTACTGGTTTCAGTGTTGTAGAGTTAAATCCAAAATTACTGAAGGTTCTCAAAGCAGCTAATCATGAACAGATAAAACCCCCTCTTCCTCCATGAATGTATTTCTGGGGTTAGTTAGTTCATGTTGTTTGAAATTTTGTAGGTCACACATGAAGTAAAACATGTATCTGTGTGCTCAAGACAAGACCCAGTATCAACTGCAGTAAGTGGGCATCATCCAGTGGATTTTAATATGTTGCTTTTGAAGCAGGTTTTCCTGACACTTCTGGGGTACTTTCCTACTACTTTAAGATGCTCTGCTTAGAGTATTTCTCTCCTCTCCCTCTCTCTTTTTCATATTCATTGAACCAAACTGTCCAAAATTAAACTAACAGCTGTGGACACTACATAGATGCCAGGGCAGAATGTCAAACACTTCCTGGTTTTGCACCAAGACTTAAAAAAGTTTCTTCTCTCTTCCTCTGCTTCTGTGTCCACCAAGCACTTTAGGGTTGCCATTTTGCTAGACTTTGACAGCCAACAACTGAACAACCAACTTGAACTGTAACAGCATGGCAATAGGTTAGATAACTTCTGTAATACTTATGATGATCTGAAACAAATTACTTGGCAAAAATATCTTCCATTAAATGGGACGGTGTCCCATGAGGTCTCAAAAAGTCCAAAATTTACAACTTTTGTCTTGGATTGCTCAGTTTCATCCTGGATAATAAAGGAACAGAATAGTACAAAAATAACCCACCCAAAACTTCTGAGTCTCTTTCAATCCACAGCAACTGCCTGAGGGGCAGTTTTGTCTATTATGTGCTATTCTCATAGGCTGTTTCTGGTAAACAGTTTGCCTTAAAAATGTCTGCCATTATTATCCCTGCACTTACAAGGAATGCTTTTATTCTGAATGCACAGAATACCCTGCTGAGACAGCCATGTAGTCGATATAAGAGTGCATGATGGTGTTCTGAAAAATATTCCTTGAGGATCTTTCCATGTAGCTATATCTTGAATTTGCTTCCTATGGTAGAGTATAATTGCCTGAATTTTTCCAATAGAGAAACCTTTTGTAAAAAAAAATTCCTGTAAAAATACCCTGGTGAGCTGCATAAAGACAACAACCTTTGTATGAGCTTTTCTTTGTGGAAATATTTTTTCCTTTTTATGGTGCTGCTTAGTTACTCTGAAAGATCAGTGGTCATTTCTTACTCTTTGACAGATGAGCTTTCTGAAAATTAAAGTCCACACTGTCATTCCTGTCTTAATTGACAGACAGGTTGTGTTTTTCTTGTTAAATTTACTGCTGGAGACAACATGAAAAAATCAAAATCACTGCAAGTCCAGCCGTATGTTTATGAAGGTGGTGTAGAGGACAGAGTAGTATAATAATAAGCATGAAATCAGTCTTCCCTAAGAAATGGTGGAGTCAGCTTCTCAGGAAGTGTTAAAAAACCAAGCAGATGTGGTGCTTTGCAATATGGTTCAGTGGGCATGGTGGTATTTGTTCAAAGATTGGATCTGATGATCTTGAAGATGTTTTCCAACCTTAATGATTCTATGATTCTGAGTAGTACAAGATTGACTGACTTTGTGAAAGTACTACAAGTCTATCTCTGTCACTCTACCATCTTGTCTCATCTGGAGGCAAAAATATTTTTATAGTACAGATCTGTTTCTCAACCAGAATTGAAGATTAGTCTTAAAAAAATTAATTTGACTAATAGGTATTATGAAGTTAAAGCCCAGTTTGAGGAGAGTTCACCAAGACCCTTACATCTACCAGCAAGGTGATGGAGGACCTTGGAATTCCCACCTACATTTCATATTTAATTATTGTAGATGAGCAGTGTAACAGAAAAGAAGGAAGACTTCTGGAGTGCAACTTCAGAACTTACATTTGTAAACTGTAGGTGTTTATTGTCTCCTCTTCCTCTGAAGAGAAGTCCAAACCTTACCTAAGGAAGTGAAGTGACCTTGGGACCCCAGGACACTACCCCATGTGAAGTATGTACTAAGAAGAATAGAAGGAAGAAGGAGTTGAGGGTAGGGAAGTCTGACTGATGAGAAGGGTCAGAGGAAGTGAGTTTGTTTAGTCTACAAGGGATGAAAATGAGGGAGGACATGGTGGCAGTTTTCTAACATGTAAACTGCTATAAAAAAAGATTAATTTATTGTTCATTGTTCACTAGGCTTAGGACAAGAAATAATCAGATTAAGTAAAGAGCACGTAAGTTATGTATTAGGCAAAAGCAGTTCTTACTAAATAAACATTGAAACAGTGGTACAGGCAGCCTAGGGTGAGCAGAAGTCTTCCTTCACTGGAGATTTTTGAAAGAAGGTAAGATAATCCTCCCATTCAGATTGTCTTGGCAAATGTCATCCTACCTCTGAGTAAAAGGAGGGTGTAGGCGATCCCCTGTGGTACTTTGCAGCTTTATATTTCTGTGATTCTAGGATCCATTTCTGGAAACATGTAAAGCTTCTAGCAGCAGCCTGCTCTTTCCAAAGCTGCTCAGCAGCCTTCTCACCTCTCTGGCAAACCTGGGGCACATACGGTGCTGGATCAAAGACCCTTTTCCATCCTGGCCATGGCCCAGAACCTCACCATGTCCTCTGGATGCAGAGAGAAAGCGCGAATAGGTAACCAATATTTTCTACTCCACCCTGGAAAAGCCTCATATTGTCTTATTTTCAACCACCTACAAAGGGCTACATACAAAAAATCCACAGACATCTTTTAGGATGCATGGGGATAGAAGAGCAAGACAATCAGCCAGAACCTTATTGTTTTAATACACAAATGTCATGGCTGGATACAAGGTGAAAACAAAGTCATTCTTCCTGTTTTCTGTCTTGGAAATCTTCTCAGCAATTACTCTTAAAGCCTTGACCAGATTTGTCCAACTAGGACAGAAAGATTTTCCTGCTGTTTTTGTTCCAAGCTTCTGCCTAAACTTACAGCTTCTACTTTCTACTGTCTTATCAATACGTTGTCTTCTTGACAAAAATATCAAGTGTCCTGTATAAAGGAGGAATCGTATGTATCTCTGCTTACTGCACAGCTAGAAACAACTAAATCATGAGTCAAGGAAATTGTCTATTAAATTCTGAGGGTTGAACACAAAGATGATTCTTGCAAATTGTGCATTTTCTTGCTAGGAGTTAATTTCTTCTAATAGCCTCACAAATCAAACTTGTTCTGTACTTAGCAAAATCTGAAGCCGTTGTAATGCTACTCAAAAAGAGAAAGGTAAAAGAAAGGAAGAGAAATGGTTTGTCACTAGTGTCACTAGTGCAGCTCGCTTAAAATCCTTCAGCTGTCTTCCATGCTTAGAAATCCCTGTTGAGTGGCCTGATCAGAGGAGTTCCTAATATTCCATGTGAATGTGACTGATTCCAACTCTCTTATTCAAAATTAAATCCTTTCCCCCGTTTCCATCACCATTTTTGAGACCCACCACAGGTGGGTGTGTGAGGATGCCTCAAAAGTCTCTGGAGTCCCACACTGTAAGAGAACATATAGAACTGCCCTGTGAGAAGGAATGCAAGCTCTGCTTCATCAGTTTTCACCATCCCGTTGGGGAAAATAAAACTATTAATTTTTTTCTTGTTCCATAGAGTTGTCTTTACTCTTCTAATTACAACTGCACTGTTGAGCAATCAAGTACGTGATTTCTAACAACCTCAGACAACAGCCATTGCCCCAGCCTCTCCAAATCTGGCTCGGAGCAAGCTCTTTACATTGCACAACTCCTCATCTGATCATGATATACACAGACAGTTCCACAAAATACCTGCTTCTCCTCTCAAATGTAAAATTCATCGCTTTTCTTCAAAGCTGGCATACCAGCACATTATGTTGCTCTTTGTCATGGCATGCTATATTTAAGACATTTCATTTTTTAAAATCCTTATTGTGTTGCTGTTTTACTGCCATCTCACTGTAGCTAAAAAATTACTCCCAGTAACTGCAAGTCATGTTCTCCTTGATTTTCTTTCTTTGTTTTTTTCCTCAGGGTGTGTTGCTATATATGAAAATGGGCATGTCAAGCTGAAAAATTGCCTGTAATCCATCCATTCGTCTTTAGTGTTTCAGATTTCTGTACCCTTTCCCAGTGGAAGTTTCTTCCCATATTACTCTTTGTTTTCTTGATCAACAACTTGTAAATCTTCTCCACTTTAGTACTGTTCAGCGCTTTTCATTCCCTCCTTGCTTTCTGTCCCTTACTCTCTTCTTCAGCAGCATTCACAGTTTATTGTACCAGCAAAAGTCCTCTCCTCCAAGTTTGCCATGTCTCATTCAAAATGGGATCTTCATCAAGAGTTGCAGTTGGGTCATTAACTGGTCATCTGGAACTACAGAAAAGATCCTTATGTAGTTAATGATGAAAATTATTATCTATTTTTGTTTGCATGTATTCCACACATCGCCATTTCGATATTCTTTATTATCAAAGGCATTAGGTACTCAACACACAAATTTGTTTATTCCAAAAACAAGAAATCCAACTGATGTTCTAAAAAGCACCTGCTCCAGAGCACTGCTGGCTCTTGTAACCTCTCATGTGAAGCACCCAAACTGTAGACGACTCCCTGTTGTGCTGATGGCTCCCCTTACAGGGGAAGAGAGCCACAAAGAGAGCCAGAAAGAAGCCACAAATCTTCTTTGCTATTATGTAGCATATAATAGCTGTAGCTATTATGCCATATGTTTCTGGCATATAATAATGCTGGTGGAGATCACCGCTCACTTTCTAGGAGGGAAATGGAGTTTTCCAGGAAGATTAGGCCATCAGAATTGCTTCCCATTTATCAGACACTCTCACTGGTCTCTGCTTGCTGGCAACAAAACATGTACCATTTGCTCTAGCTCATCCTTTCCCTTCTCCTCAGTCCTCCTGGCTCCCTTGCTCCCTGGTCCCTCTGAGTTCCTACTCACCGTAGGGTACAAACTCTTGCCTGTTACACCAACAGTGCTCATGACTTTGGTTGGTAAATCTTTAAGTCTGGCTGTCTTTGGGTAGCAATTTTTGCCTCCAGCTGCAAGGAAGGAGCACCAGGTTACCAAGATGCTTAGGACAACGGAATCCCTCTGCTCTCCCCCATGGGAGGCTGCATCCATCTCATCAGGAATGTCAGGGAGAAGTGAGATCTTTTCTCTCCTTTCCCTCTAGTTTAAATATCCTCAAAATGAGACACTGGCTTCCTCAGAGAGGAAGGGTGTACAGCTCACTCTGGTGTTTATCAACAATGAAAGTTAAGTAAATTCTTTGGATTTTCAGACATCAGCCATGCCAGATCCTCTAAGTGTGGAGCTGGCATGTGCATGAGTGGCTGATGAGCTGCATTGGCTCAGCTGAGCTTGACCAGGACACAGAGATGTGGCTGTGGGTAAGTCTGATGCAGTGATATGATGAGACTAGACGACAGGTCCTGAACTGGCAAAGGAAATGCAATGGGAGCTCAAGTTTTCAGCATAAAGGGGAAGTGTCTTATCCTTTCCACCAAGGGATGAGCTCACTGCACATGGCAGAAGGAGCATTGCTGTTGCCCTCGGCACAGGCACGCTGAGTTAGAGTGGTCTGTTTTAGACATCTGTGGAACAGAAGATTTAAGAGACAAAGCTGTGCGTGGATCACTCATATAACATAATTTTATTACATTTTTTACAGAATACAAACTTACTAGAATTGTAGCTCAAATTCAAAACACAAGGTATCTGAGTCCGCACCCCAGTTAAGTATTTCATCCATGCCTTTAAAAGATACAAACTAGTAAAAATCTGAAGGCAGAGTGACATAATTTACTCTGCACATATGGAAATGTAAAGAGAGTAACTATCCATTGTGAAGGTTACAATACAGCTTTAAGCGGTATGGTGGACATATCCTCTTAGCTCTTAAAGAATCAAAAATAATGAAAAAAATCCCTAGACTTAGCTTCCATTCTGAGTGTTTCATCATATTAAATTTGAATTTATTTTGCCCTGTTTTGAATTCCTTGACCTAGATAAAAATTCCAGTAACTGGTTTCACAAAGGCCTGAGTAAGGCATAGAGAACGGGAACCATTGTTTTTATATGACAGTTTCGCAAACAGATGGGCATGTCTTTGGGTGAAACTAATGGGAATAATACACATTGCCTTCTAGGAATATTTAACATAGAGATTTTAAGCTGATCTCCAAGAATTTAATTATGTGTCAGGTACTATTTTCTCTGTTTCTACACATAATACTGCATATGTGTGCTGGGCTATTTTGGAGTAATTCACTCTTATGCTCCCTTATCTAAAATGGTACTTAGTAGTCTAGATCAGGACCAGTTTTATAATGTCATAATTATTTTTTATGTTAGAATTCAGTTTTAATAAAGGATTTGCAGAGGTGGAGGTACCTGGGGTGTGTAAGGCAATGTGAGAGAGAAATCTGGAGGGGAGCATGTGGAGTGTTTTTAGTTGCTCCCAGGAGCAGAGATGACAGTTGGGATTTGTGTGCCTAAGCAGTGTCTAATGCGGGAATGCTCGCCAGCAAAGTGCCATGCCACAGGCTACAGCACAAGACATTGAGAAATGAAGGGAATAAAACCATGTTAAATCTGGAAGTTACTTAAAATTTAAGGAAAGAAAACTTTGCCTGTCTTACACAAAAAACTTACA
The DNA here is from genome assembly GCA_013400735.1 of Pomatostomus ruficeps. NCBI lineage: Eukaryota > Metazoa > Chordata > Aves > Passeriformes > Timaliidae > Pomatostomus > Pomatostomus ruficeps. Next base: position 50,737 of record VYZT01052127.1, on the reverse strand, counting down.
AAAACAAGCCTTAAACAAAAGGATTTTTGGAAGTATTCTCAATAGATTCAAATGGCATGCTTCCAATGTGCCTTTTGAAAATAAGGAAGGGCAGATTTATTGAAAGGTGCCTGTAGGGGGAGATGGTTGCCCGGGAGATTGGTAGTAAACATTTCATCTCCAGGTCACCAGCTCAAGCCAGCTCCGCTCACTAGTGGTCAAAAGCCTACTGTATTATTGTCATTAGGAAAGGATATGAATCATTCCAGAGTCCGTGGAGACATGAAAATGTCGGTTCAATAACATATATAAATTATTTTCTTAGAATGCTTCTGAGGATGAACAAGCAGGGCCAGAAGCTGGACTTGATGATCCTCATGTATTACTTCCAACTCATCATATTCAATGATTCTGTGACTTTCTGAATGTTTAAACAAATACTAGTCTAGAAAATACTAGTCATTTTTATTTAAAAAATAAACTCATTAACTGCACAAACTATCCATAAGTTTTTCCTTTCCTTTCCTTTCCTTTCCTTTCCTTTCCTTTCCTTTCCTTTCCTTTCCTTTCCTTTCCTTTCCTTTCCTTTCCTTTCCTTTCCTTTCCTTTCCTTTCCTTTCCTTTCCTTTCCTTTCCTTTCCTTTCCTTTCCTTTCCTTTCCTTTCCTTTCCTTTCCTTTCCTTCCCTTCCCTTCCCTTCCCTTCCCTTCCCTTCCCTTCCCTCTTTCTCACAGTCTCTCATTTTGTTATTCTTTCATTTACTCATTCTTTCTTTCTCTCTCTCTTTCCTCCCGTCTTCTCTCTTTCTTTCCTTTTAAAGAATAATTTCAATTTACTTACAAAGTCACTTAAAGAAGACATACAATTTTAAAGGAAGCTTTTATAATCTGTTTTCTTCTAAAGTATAGCAGGCCATTGTAATTTTAGAAAAAAAAATATATTTGGGACCATTTTTCTACTAGAAAAACAAAAATAAACACAACACTAAACAAAATGTTTTGCAGCAGCCACTGTCTGAAGTATATTGCAGCAAGGCATGATAATCTAAAAGGAAACTTGATCAGATTTGATTCAGGGTGATGTCTTTCTTTAATCCACTGGAGAAGAGAACAAAGCTTGAATGATTTTTATTTAATAACAAACAGACACTAATATCAATAGTGCTTCCCATTTAACTTTTGGCAACCATTAATATGTGCTGCGCACATACCCAAGAAAAAGAGACATTTTCCCCATTTGGTTGATTTTGTCTTTTGAAGCATGCCTCCACTAAAAAGCAGATTTCAATTTCCTTCGGGGACCACAAAATACCCAGCTCTTTTCCTCTCCCTCACTGTGGTTAGAAGTTTGTTTTTCAGTTGTGGTAAGTGCTTTGCACCATATTTATCTGCATGTTGTTTGTTTTAGGAATGGAGCACAGAACATACAGACTTCTACCAGGGGACAGACTAACAAGCAAAAGACTGTACAGAAATAGTTTAATGAAATTGTTATGGGTAACCATACTGGTTGAATCAGAAAGTCTGCGAGAGTCTTTAGACCGTAGCTGAGGAGCTGCTTTAGCGAGAAATATGTGTCTGAGGCTTGCACACAGGCCCAACCAGCAGTGAAGCTGGGCTGCCCTTGTGTTTTTTACCTAATCCCACACAAGTAACTTCCCTTTGCAAAAGCTTTGTCCTCATAAGGGACATTTGCTGTATAATTTCTGCCCTTATTTCTCTCAGTGGCTTTACACATCCACGGTGTTCCTGTAGTCTTTTATATCAGTGCAATGGCGAATAATTGATGTTGACAGCTGCTTAAAGTGTTAAATCTCATGGAAAGCAGGCAAGCTGTCCTATGAGGACTCTCAGTTTCTATCATTTGTGTGGTGATTCTACCAGCAAGTTCAATAACTCCAATACCTTTTTAATTGATTTGCAGTTATGTAAGCCTAAATAGGATTTGGCCTTCTTTTGGAGGACATCAGAGAGGTAGTTGTGGAAATGATCACTGTGAGGTGAAGAGGTTTGTTATCTTTTACTCTATGTAGTCTGAGGCAAAGAGAGAAAATAATAGTTAAGTCAACATTAAATATGTTTGCTTGCATATGCTCATTTTTCACATTACTATGTTTTTCTTCCTGAAGATTTATCTGCATGAATGGAAAATAAAAATTATAAGGTTTCTCTAAGTAAAGTCTCAGGAGTTTGAGAAAGAGGATTTTAATTAACTGTGTATATTTATTTATTATGAATATCTCTTTAGTGCAAATGCTCCATAAACAGTTGAATGAGATGACCCAGAGGATGTTTTTATCGGAAAGCAGAAAAGAAGCAGAAAAAAATTCTGTTACATCTATGTAAAACTCACAAGGAAAGATGTGCATGTTTCTTGTCTGCATGTAGAAAATAGATTTTTCTTGTTTCTTGATTTGTCAGGTTTGCTCTGTACATTTTTACTTTGAATTTGCTCCCTCAGATGCTGGCCTTTATTTTCCATGTAAACATGGGCAAATTTTGCAGCAGTAGTGATTGTGATCCTAGTTTCCTTACAGTATCACTCCTCCATCTTCTGGTAATATCATGTTGAATCAGAATAAAATCAGTATGTCTCAATCTTGTCACAGCATCCCTCTTACATATGACTACTTTTCTCTGAAGTGGCTGTATTCCAAATGCATTTTTTATGAAAATCCATTTTTGTATCAATTTCCAGAAATCCTGCCCTGTCTTGTTGAAGTAATCTTTCATTTTTACCTTTTCTGCCCTTCCTTAGTTGTTTCACCTGTGTTGCAAACAGTACAAAAGATTCTTTGCCTTCTATAGTTGCCTATGTAGGAATTGACCTCGGGCAGAACAGCTTTAAGCAGCATCACCAGCAGGTCAAGTGAGGTAATCCTTCATCTCTGCTCAGCACTGATGAGCGATGGGTCCACTTCTGGGCTACCCTCTGCATGAGACACAGGAACATCCTGCAGCCAGTCCAGCAAAGGGCACCAAACTGTCTGTGGGCTGTAGCATAGGACTATGGAGGAGAGGCTGAGGGAGATTGGACAGCTCAGTGTAACGAGGAGAAGCCTCAGTGGGATCCTCAACACTTGGAGCTGCCTTTTCACATCAAGAAACTATGCATTAAAAATAAACATAATTTCATAGTAAAGAAGAAAATAAGGCAGCAGATACGTCTCAGCAGTCTGCTGAGGTTTTCAATGGCTGTAAGAAAATGCGGTGTGAATTAAAGAGTAACAAAGCAAGTATCTAAATCTTGGAAAAGTGTGGTATTTGCTTCACCAATAAATGCAGTACTTCATTTATGTATACTGTAATTTAATAGAATCATAGAATGGTTTGGCTTGAAAAATCATCTTGTTCCATCTCCCTGCTATGGGCACAAACCCCTTCCACTAGACCAGGTTGTTCAAAGCCCCATATTCAACCTGGCCTTTACAACTTGGAGATGGGGCATTCACAGCTTCTCTGTGTCTCACCACACTCACAGGAAGGAATTTCTTCCTAATATCTAATCTAAATCTATCATTTTTCAGCTTAAAGACTTTGCCCCTCATCACTACACTTCCCGTCTTTCCTGTAGGCCCACTTTAAGTATTGGAATGGCTTTCCAACAGAAGATGAATTTGTTCTATTGAAAAGGGAGTCTTTCTGTCCATAGTTGAGAAAACTTCGATTTCATTAGTTTTTGGCACATGGAACATTTTGGAAGAAAATATTCTATTTGATTAAATAGAATAAGTGAATAGAGCCTGAACAAAAAATAAAATACATGAATGAAAATTGATGGGAAATTAAATGGACGTTAACTGACAGGGCTACTCTATGGCATTTGTTGTGGTTTTGATCCTGGCTAAGTGCCAGGCACCCACGGCAGCCAGTCACTCGTTCCCTCCCCTGCCACAGCTGGGCAGATGAGGGAAGGAGAGGGGAAAAAAACTGAGGGAATTAACTCAGAGGTTTATGAGTTGAGATAAGGAACCAGGAGAAAACGCTTCAAGGACAAAGCAGGCTCAGCTTAAAAGTTGCAAAAGTGAAAATTTATTACTACTTGAGTTAGAAGGAGGATATGAGAAATAAACTAAACTTTTAAAAGACACCGTTCTTTCCACTCCCCACCCCTCCCTTCCTCCCACCAACAGTGCAAGGGGGGCAGGGTGTGGGGGTTCAGGTCAGTCTATTTCCAAGATCTTCTTCCCCTGCTTAGGGAGAGGAGTTTTTTCCTCTGCTTT
>VYZT01052127.1:26676-46487 GCA_013400735.1 Pomatostomus ruficeps | reverse complement strand
GGCACCTCACCCACGGACTGCGGGTGGCTCTGCATCCCTCATGGACCCCATGGACTGCACGGGGGACACCCCGCCTCGCCATGGGCTCACCACGGCCTGCAGAGGAATTGCAGCTCCAGAGCCTGGGGCACCTCCTCTCCCTCCTTCTCCACTGACCTTGGTGTCTCCATGTTGTTTTCCCTCACATGTTCTCACATCCTCTTCTTTCTCTAACTAAAAGCAGCTGCGTGCACCTTTTGTTTTGATTTTTCCTTAAATATGTCATCACAGAGGCATAACCAACCTTTCTAATTGGCCCAAACATGGCCAGTGACATGTCCATCATCTTCAGAGCCATCAGAGATTGGCTCTGCTGGAAATGGTGAAGAACTCCAGAAACTTCTCACAGGAGCCATCTTTATGGCCCCCTCCCCTCTACTAAAACCACAACAGCATTTTTCAAATCTACAATCCAGTTCATTTTCCGTGCATTATATTTTGGTTTGAGTTTTGGGGGTTTATTTCTTTTTTTTCTGCCACGTACTTGCATGTGTGTATTGGTACTTTGTATTAGCCTGCAAAGAAATGTCATTTTTAAAACTGAAAGAATGGAATTTTAACAGCCCTACTAACTCTAACAAAAGCCATATTCTGCAAAGGACTTTCATCTGGATCCCTGTTAAAGCAGCATTGAGAGGTACTAAGGGTTTATGGAAGCAAAGATGAAATTAACAGATTTTTTGTGGGGGAGAGTGTAATTAAAAATTAATCATGTAAAACAGCCTTTACAGGCTTTGCAAAATCATTTTTCAGGAAAATTCCCACTGATATCAATGAAAGCCTTGACTGAATGTAGACTGAATTAATATTAAGAAATGCCTACAGTAATGCCAGAAGCTTTTTACTTGCAAGCCTATAACATACTCTATAACATACTGGTTTAGAGCCATTTCCAAGTTTTTAAAACCTGCATTTAAAATAGAGATTATTTTGTAACACCTAGTTTCATATCAGAGGGAGTTTAGGAAAGTTTTATGCTAAATTGTGACACATCATCATTAATGCTAAAAGTGAACCCCGATTTTTTTCTTTCACTTTGTTATGTAAACTTGTACCACTCTACTTCTTAGTCATAGTATTGAAAAAAGTTCCCTGTCAACATGAAGCTTAACTGAACCATTCAGAGCAGTGACTCTTGCACGATTCCAGCTTACAGAGCTTTCCCCCAGCTTTCGCAGCTGCTGATCCCAGAGCACCCATCAGCACAGAGCTGCCGTGTTGTAGAGCTCCCCTCAGGTGTGGGCTTGTCGCCAGTGGGCTCATCGCCAGCAACATGCCCAGGTTCAGGTGCGAGGTTTGTGTGGGAGGCTTGGCAGGAGCACGGCGCTTCCCTTCAGGAGTGTTTAGCAGGAGGAGGCAGCAGAAGCCTTGCTGTCCTGCCCTGAGTGCACTTCCCCCAGGGCAGAGGGATCCACAGAGCAGATCCCAGGCACAATGAGGCTGTCCCGAGCTAAGCTGTAACTCTGCATGAAATGGCAACTTGGGTTTCAAATAGCACAGCTTTGAGTTTTAATCTAGGGTTTGTTTACACACAACCCCCCAGCTCATTACAGTACCAGTTGGGACCTGGGGCTTTCCTGCTCAAGAAAATGACTTCCAGCAGGGAACCCGTCAGCTGCTATCAACCCTGCATGAAGCAAAGATGCTGAATAATGTAAGTACTGTCGATGCTGACAGGTCAGCAAAAGCAAGTGGTCTACAACCTAGCCAGCACAAAGAGACCTGCAGCTTTAGTTGGAAATGCCTCCAAGCAGGAAGAGCTTCAACAACAATGATGGGGATATTTTGGTAGCCAGCTGTTTTTGCAGCATAGTGGTTACTACATACACATGTAAAATGTGTACAGCCATTTACACAGCTTTTTAACAAACACATGATACTATATCTTAGAAGTATTTTTGTATAGAGACATTGACTAGTGAGTTCTGGATCTTAGCTGCAGGGTGCTATACCCATTGCTTGATGTTTGGCCAGTATTCTGCTGCCTGTCATACTGCCTGAATGAAGAAAACTTGAGTAATGAGTCTGATACCAAGTCAAGTTTGTAGTAAGAGGTGGGGGTCTCACATCTCCAGTTAATGGGAGTGTTAGCCCTGGGAGAAAAAGTCATTTCCATCTCCTAGGAATCCTAACTCCATGCCAATTCCTTCTCTGCAAGACCAGCATTGTCTCAAACACTGATTCTAATCAGAGACCAACGCAGAGTCTCCCTTGTTCATGCCCAGCTCCCTCTATCCAGCAGCTCTCTGAAAGCAGCTCACAGTGCCAGTAGCATGTGCTGTTAGCATGAAGCCTTTGCCTGCCCAAAGGCCATGTGTAGGGTGCACATTGGGAACAGACCTTTTGCCTAAAGGACCCCAGATGTCTCTTGTGGACATCTAGGGCTTTCTACCATGACAATAGCAGTCCCTTGTTGTTGGTCACAGCTGCTTAGCCCTTTTTGACATTATGTCTTTGCTTCAGAACTCACCTTACGATGAGAAGAGAGGATGCCATGTACTTCCCAACAGAATCAAGGAAAATTTAAGTGGAGACCCCTGATTGAGTAGTGTGTATTATAAAGTTATGAGTTTCAGTACATTCCACATTACTTCTCTGACTTAATGGTCCTGGACAAGTTTTCCTGAGACCCTTTCAGCTAAGCAAGCAGACAATTCACTGAAGTCAATAGAAAGTATTACAGACTGAAACCTGCGGAGGGTATGAGGATATTCCCCTCATCCGACTGAGAGGAAGCAGCTATTAAGCAGCACTAGGAAAGAGTTAGAAGAGCCAAGTAAAAGTGTGATTGCCTGGCATGATTCCTTGTCATTTCTACTTCTGGAGTGCCAGAGTAAATGTGATGTCAGGAGGGCAACAGTCTATATCCACCCTATATAAAGAGAACAACTACCTAAAATATAAAGCAGCAGCATCACGCTCGGTATCTCCAGCTAAAATTGAGAGAAAATTAGATTATCCAACTTTCGTTACTTATTCTGGAATTTGGCCAAGTTAGCAATGTTAATCTCGTTCTTGCCAAATCTATGTCCCAGGGTATTCATGTGGTCAGCACCTTGGCAGCTACAATGTACACAGCCCCTGTTTAGATAATTCTTTTCATATACGTACAGGTCATGTAAAAGGACCTGGCTTTTACACACTAAGTAGTTGTGAACCGGAATGTACTTATTGCATGAGTGCAGCAAAATATTTCAGGAAAATTATTTTCTTCCTCCCTGCTAATTGGTTAAAATCGCATGGGATAGCCAGGATGTAGTGCAGATGGAAATAATCACGAAAATATTCCTTTTCCATTAGGAGATTTCCCCTTTTTTCCTCAAAGCGTAGGGTTTGGTGACTTATTTTGATGTTCTCCAATCTATTACAGCAAAATATTCTTCTCCTAAGAATATCTTGATTACAAGTTTTGGAGTTTGAGTTTAAATTCAATAGAACTGTTGACTTCTTTAGAGAGGAAACCCATGTCTTGCCCAAAGTGAGTCTCCGTAGACTTCCACTTATAATCAGTGGAAGGAAAGTTGCTCCTCCAGCCAATGATTCACAGCTCCCACTTCAGGCTCCTCCTTTGAATCTGGCAATAACAGCAGAATTAAGTGTGTAAGGTGAGGCCAAGTGAATTCTTTTCTTTGGTTCTTACTGATGACTAATGGGCCAACTTGTGGGAGATTTGCTGAGGCATCTGTTTGTTTTCAGAGATAACAGTTAATATCCAGATAAATGGTTTAGACATGTACAAATAAAGCAGGAAAGTACTGTTCCTCATTGCCACTTTATACCTGATTGACCCCTGCCTTTTGGCAAGAAAAAATACCAAGGAGCCACCACATATCTCCCTGACTATTCCTTGTACCAAAAGATTGTCCTCATCCTAACCCCCACACAGAGAGTTCCAGCAAGAAGGCATTTTGGGGCAAGCTGAGGAAGAGAGACAAAATGCCTAAAGGAATTTCACACACTGGTGATTTTGTAGAGGGTCATTCCAAAAGGAAATCTGGCTGGGGTTACTGTTACTGTACCAAGTTGTTGCCTATCAGGCCTTAAAAAAAATTCATGTCATTATCATTGGCACAATAATGTATTTCTCTATTATCTTTGATATAAGCCAGTATAGAGGAAAATGTACAGAAGGGAAGGCATGACAGATGTGAATCACCTCTATTAACTTGCAAAAGTCATGTACATGTGTCAAAACAGCATATTAAAATGGATTAGCCATTCATACAAATAAGAACAACATGTGCATTTGTTTCAGCTAGGGCAAAAATCACAAAGGCAATCAATTCTCATACAGCATATGTGAAAAAAAAATCTTGGCACAAAGGACAGCTTACCCCAAGTATTCAGACACATGTTTCAAGTATTATTTTTTTTCAGATTTCAGGTTAGTAGTTTGCCCCAAAAGGCCATGAGAAACCACAACCTGAAGGGAGAAATAATGACTTTACACTTCCAATGTATTCTCTAAAGTCACTAGGTTTTTTTGTCTTATTTGAACTTTTTTTCCATGTGGGTTTGAATCCTATTCACAAAGCCATGCCAAAATTACTTTAAACTGTACAGTAAATACAGTTTTTTGGATAATAAATTTGTATTGGGGCATTTTTTCCCTAACTCTTTTTAGCTAAACTTCAACCATATCAGAGCTGCCACTTAGCATGCACAGAGCACATTTTCTACCAGTTGGAGTCCCACTGTCAACCATGCATGACAACCTTATTGACAGATGGACTATATTTATTTGACAGGTTTTGGACCAAAGAAGGACATTACAACTTAGATGAGCATAAATATTTTGTTATTGGCACATAATATTCCTAATAATTTTCCCCCTTATTGATATTTTGGTTCAGAGAGGACAAGAAGCATCACTTTGCTCATTGGTTCTCATATGCAGCAGAAATTTTTGGTTGTCAAGGAGTTTGAAGCCATGTGACATGAAAAAAATCCCAAAACAACAGGGTAGAAGAGCAATATATCCTTTGGAGCTTACATCTTTGGTAAAGATGTAAGCTCCAAAATCCCTTCCATGAACTCAGCCCCCCCTTGCCTTACAGCCTTCTGAAGAGTCATCAGATAAAAATATTTTGGGTGGACAAAATCATAGCAGTCAATTCTCCGTCACTTCCTCTGGCAGCTCAGCATATCCACATATTGCCCACTCTTAAACTAGACCCCGGTGATTTCATATTTCAATGGTAATGACAACCTTAAAGGACTACACTGCTGTTTTGGAAAACAATTCAAAAGCCTGAGATATTATTTCGGTCACACTTTGGGTAGGTGTCCTTGCAGGTGCAAAGATGCTGCTACGGTTGTCCCATGTATTCAAGCATAGAAGCGTCCCAGTTTCTCTTCTGAAGTAGGAGCACTTATGCTTTGTGCAAATTCCATTGACACAGCCCTGACAGCTCATGCTGACTGCTGGTGGAGACAGGCTGCATGACAAGGCAAGAGGGGAGCCTCAGGGGTCTCTGGTGGTTTCTGTTAAAAGTTGGCTCTATTCAGCCCAGGGTAAATCGGGGGAATGAGATGTAATCACAAGGCCAGGTGTCAGGTTATGGCCATATGCAGAGATTGCTGCCCATTGCTGTTGAGCCAATTTAGCTTTGACACTGGTATCAATAGCAAAGGATTTGACTCTCAGGCACCTGGCTGATAATTCACTTGAAATCTCTGAGTTGTTTTCAAATAATGTCTCTTCTCAAATATTCTTAAGTTGATCACTTTCATGTTTCTCCTTAAATGCCAAAAATTAAGTGAATTAAAAACAACCTCAGCCATCCCTGAGCTTCTTTGCTTTCACATCATTCAAAGGTGGAAAAAGTTTTCTATTTTAGTTAATTGGAGAATAAAAATCAGCATCCAGCTGAGATGTAGGGTCTCTTTTTTCCCGTGGAATCGAGTCTTCCACAAAATATACATGTTTGTGCTGGAAATGCCGACTCAGATGAAATCAGAAGACTGTGATCAGGGATGTCGAGACCGCAAGAGATTAATGTTGCATTAAAGCCTTGCAGTTGAAAAGAAGCCACAACAGTCAAGCCCCTTCTCCCTGGACACCCGCTACACTTCACTGCTCCCCAGTTTCTCCCTTCTTTGTCATATTTCATTATGTGAGTGTATATGTGTGTGTGCATATATACACATATGTGGGAGGTTGCTAAACTGTGCTCCCATTACACTCTGTTTCCTCTGGTAGTGCCGGCCTTCTTCCCCGCTGCTTGCGCTGCTGTGCGTGCCAGCAACGTCTATGCACACTCAGTGAATTATGTGGAGTTGCCTCCAAAGCCAAAGGAGGAGGTGACAATCGGTGGACATCCTTCTCTGCCTGACAGCACATGTATAAACAGTCCAGCTGGACAGACTTTTTTCTGTGCTGAGGGGACCCAGGAGATTATTTTTGCTATTTACTGGCTTGAAAGCTCAGCATTTCAATGCCTCACTGACTAGAAAGCTATTGGACATGAAATCATCCTGAGAACATAAGAACCAATCTTGGAAAGTGGTGTTTGTGCCTCCCCCTATTTTTCCATCTTCTTCAGCAGGCAAATATTATGGGTAATGTTGAAAGAAAAGGTACAGTAATGCCAATAATTTATAAGCTGGCAATGGGATGTAGTTTATAAATCAAGCAACTGCCATTCAAGTTTCTGAAAATCCCTGTAACAAGTACAATTCTAGCTGAAGTTTTTCCTTCTTCCTGTCTCTTCAGAGAAAGCTCAGCTGGCAATAAACAGTGATGGAAACAGAAGGGGGTTTTAGCTCACAGAGGTGTTCCCTTCATGTCAGGTGGAACCACAAGGGCAAGAAAGGGGAAAAAAAGGAAATAACTGCTGCTGCATTAGTCATAGTTACAATTCTATGGCGTCAGCATCCGATAATGTCACATCTTTCAGGATCAGGAATTTTTTTTAACTCTTACAAGCATTTAAAGGTTACAGTTATTTTACCTAAAGCAGGATGTGCAGGGGGCAAGGAGGAAGGGCTGTCATTCTGCCAGCAGCTGGTGTGGGAGCAGACTGCTTGTTCAGGTACTGGTTGGTGAGTTTCCTGTCAAAGGCACTCATTTTGCTCTAAAGGCCAGTCAGTTCTCAGGGGAATGATATTCTTGGGGTGGATTTCTACATGTGATAGCCTGCACTGTGCCTCTGAGGCCTTGTCTTCTCTAGGAAAAAAGAATTAGTCCTCTGAGCATGTTTGCTCAGGGCTCCCAGCCTTAGTTGGAGCACCCCTAGGGGAGTAACCTTCATGCTGGCCATAGGGTCTCCACAGAATCCCAAGCAGCGCTGTCAGTAATGGTGCTTAAGTTGTGCATTGCCAAAATGTCCTCATCAGCAATCCTAATGCCAACCCCCAAAGCAGCAGAGATGCTACAAACCCCTTCCGGGCTGCTGGTGCAGAATTTTGAGCACGCCTAGTTGGTGTGAAAAGACCAGCAGATAGGTTTTCATTCCAACTGCCTTTGCAGGAGAGTTGTGTTAGAAAGCAATTGTTCTCCCCAAACCTTGGGGAATAGTCTTTTTCCATTACAGTCATTGTAAAGGCACTGACCTAAATGCAATGATGCTTGCACAGTGAATGCATAAGCAGCTCTCCAGTATCTCCTTGCTTGTGAAAAAGAAGCCCCATTTCAAACCAGCATGTCTGGGTACAGGCCTTTTGGGCAATCAAAGGATATGTGATATACAAATGATATTTCCTTTGATAGAGAAGTCCTGGTGCCTCTAGGAGAGCCAGGAGAAGTTATTTTTAATTTATGCATTTGGCTAAACACCAGATCTTATGAACCAGACAGTTCCATATGAACGCTTGACATGCAATGTGATTATTAAAGTGCTTCAGCTGGGACACGCTTCCTCATTTTCCTGAGTTTGGCATCATACAGACAGTTACTATGGCCCCTCCTGCCATGGAAAATACAAACTCTGTGCTGCTCAGATTGCACTGGAGTCTCTCAAGTGTGGGATGGCACAGGTCTGAATTCCTCTTTCCTGAACTGTGAGCGAGCTGTAATCACAGGGGTTCTCCATGTGTTGTTATTATGCATTGCTTAGGGCAAAGAGCACAGTTTTGGTCATCTCTTACCATGGGAAACATCACATCTCCCTGGTGTTATGATGCTATCATCACTCGTCACATCTGTCCCAGAAATACTTGTAAGTTAAAACGTAGTCTTGATATTTTTTTCATCAGTAGGCAGTTTCATGTCTGCAATATGCAGATTTTTTATAGAATGGGAAATCTTGAAAAAATCCCATAACAGAAAGTGAAAAACAGAGAGATAACGAATATAAGAAAGCTTGGTGCTGTAAAATAAAGTGCTTTTTGAGGTAATCATGCTCCCTATAGTAAAATAAAAGCTACAGTTCTTTACCTCTGACAAGCTGAAAGACACATTTTTTTGATATGATTCAATTTTCTCTTTTATCATTCTTCTTTCAAAAAGAGCCACACTACAAAATAAAAGATGCACAGGGAAAAAAAAAAAAGACTTGGATATAAATAAAGATGACGTACAGAACTGGGACACATTAACTTCCAAATGTAAAAAAGAAACAATCACAAAAACCCAAATTTTTTTTATGTTAACATACCAATGAATGGAAGTTCTAGACTATGATCATTTTCAAGATGCTTCCTAAACCCTGCCTGGAGTTCAAATTAAGTCATTTTGTGTACTTGCTTGGAATTTTTAAATCCAGGTAACTAAGAGGGCTTCAAAATGCCTTTTTAAGTATGTCTTTTTAGTGTTAATTTAAAAATAGAAGGCATTACTTTTCTAAGACAAGAAAAATTTTCTAAAACAAGCAAAGTTTTACTGCTCCAAAATTACTTATTAAACATCCTACAGGAATCAAAAATGAGAAGTAGGTGTAGTAAGAAATCTGCTGGTTTTGTCTAGGCTTTGAATTACTTGGGTTATTTGGGTATATAGCTGCAAAACCATCTTTTTAATCTAGCCTGGGTATGAAGTACATGACAGGCAATTCTTAGAACAGGAGGCAAGTGTGGCTACACTGGGTGAGTACCAGTGTACAAGAGAGCACAGGACTCTCTGCCACCATGACAGAGAGGCTCTTGCTGTTTCTTCCTGCTTTTGCCACTTCTCTCTTTAAACATCCCCTGCAACATCCACACACTTCACACCTTCCAGACACACAGATATAGCCACACACAGATATGGATGCAGGGAATGTACAGCACACTGTTCATTGCCAATACCCAACCCATTCTGCCTGGAGAAGTCATTACTACATATGGAAGGCTCAATTAGATGAGCAAAAGGTGATTTATTAGCCCCATATTTAAATTTAATCATTGTAATCTAGGAAAAATATTGTCATTCTTTTCAATGGGATTACTCTGGATTTCTCTGACAATGATTTTAGCTTTGCAACATACCTGCCTGCAAAGAAACTCTTATTGTCACTTCTGAAAGTACAGAGATTGGCATGTAGAACTCTGGCATAATTTCTTTTGCCATAGACTACCCAGAAATTGCAATTATTTATTGCTGGGCATATTATTCCCGCACTCTCTGTGGATCCTACAAACAACATAGGGGTTTTTTAGGCACCAGTGGTTCAGCTGACATTAACTGAAGTCAGATGAAGTTAGATTTCTTGTTAAAAAGTATCCAGAATACTGCTTGGGCTTTTTCTGAAATTTAGTGCAACAGCTAAAAAGACAGGTCAACCTCTTGATATTTCAGAAAACCTCAGAAATAAATTCTGCAGAGCTTTCTGCAAGTCGTCTTGGTTTTGAAGACAATGGAAACTTGAATGCTTGATATTTTTGAGCAATTGGAGACAGGTCAGCTTAATGAAACCTTTCCAAGTAAGCTAAATGCAGGCTTCAAAAACATTCAGGCGAAGTTAGGGTTGGAGCTTCAAAGTCATAGGCAGTGAAACAGATCACAATGCCATTCTCAGACTATACATCGTCTTTCTGCTTTAGCCCATGCCCCTAACTGCATCCACAAGGCTCTGGAAGGTCTCCAGGATGGCTTTCAGCAGTGCCCACACAGCTCAGCTGGGTTCAGCATTGCTTATCTTCAATTCGTTTTAATCTGAGTGTCCTCCTGCCCTTTCTGGACTGTGACCCCAGCTCCATGGGTTGTCCCACAATGATTGCTTACGATGAATGGAGGCAGGTGAAGGAAGTCCAGAGACCAAAGGAAAGAAAACAGATGAAAAAGCCTTCTCTTTTATCTGTTTCAGTAAAATTTGTAACTGTCAAATGCATCTTCTCTTTCCTGAAGTGATAATCCTGTCCTCCATCCTGTATGACCTGGCTATAACCCTGGGAGGAGGAAGTAATTTATTTCCAGCCCTGTTGTTTTAAACGTGTCTCAGCTTTTAGGCTGTCATCTGAGGCCACCTGAGATCATGTTTTTCAGCTGCCTGCCTGCTCATCGGTCTCCAGTCACCCGGCAAGAGGAGCCGGGGACGGGGCAGGCAGCCACAGCGGCGGCCCCGCACGAAGGGCTGACATGGGAGCACAAGCGAGGCTTATTTGTTTCACACCATTTCCCCAGTGCCCGTGCGGACAGACAGACAGACAGACAGACAGACAGACAGACAGCCTCCCACCAGTCCCTGTGGGGCGCTGAGCAGCCCCGGCATCACGGGCGTGCGGCTAGGAGAGTGCCAGTGCTCTGCAGCTCCTACCTGTTGCCTTAGAAACAAACAAAGAGACATAGACCTGTGCTCTTTATTNAAAAAAAAGAGAGAGAAGAGTGAGTATATAAAATCCAGGAAACATATTTTGAGACTAAATACGAAAGCAAGACACACTGGGGAAGCTCCTGGGCTCGTCGCTGCCTGCTGCCCTTGTGTGGCGTGCGGCAGGAGGTGACTGTGCCACACCGAGAGCAGTTGTAGGAACCAGCTGTGACATCTGGCTTCCATTGAGGAATTCGAACGCTGGAACCGGACAATGTTTGTTTTCTCTTGCTTGAGCACGAATCAAAGTTTTAATTAAAGAAATCTCAGCAATGCTTTCTGCGAGACTGCCCAGGGTCAGTGTGCAGAGGGTGCTTTTCCAGGGATATGAGCTGGTCGTAGTCCAACCCAGTGCCTGAGGTGACGGGTGTGTTTTGGGGTGAGGGTGGAGTTTCAGAGCCTAAAGCAACAGGGATCGATGACAGTCAGAAAGACCCTATAACTGTCTTTGTGTACATGGAGGCCCAGACTCCAAGGAATAGCCATTGCCTCCTGCGTGCCTTCTCATTTTGCCAGCAGCTATTCCCATGGCTGATCAGCCTCACTATGCTGCTCTTTGCAAAATCATTTGATCCTTCCTGTGGTTCCTCCTTCATTTAAAGACACTCCTAGGACCTCCTCTCCCCATTCCCAACAAAGACCACCAGAGCTATGCCTTCTGACACCACTGGCTGCAGCTCTGTTGCTGCTTAGCTACTAGTGTAAGCTATTAGTTCTCCAGCTTTTGTATTTGGCAATAATTTTTTTTTTCCAAATCATTGCTTTTCAGACTGTTAGTAACCGTTTAGGATAATTTCTGAAATAGAACAACCCTATTCCCACTTCTAAGCAGTCAGTACCACCATAATAAAATACTTCAAACACATCAGATCTCTAGAAACCCCTTAAATTTGTTCCCGATCTCCATTAAAATTGCAGCAGCAGTTCATCTCTCCAGGGCTAAACTGGTTTGGAAAAACACCTGGCACACATCCTATTCCTTCAGTGCAAAGTACACCCTGTACAGCTGCAGCTTAGGGAACACATCTGAGAGTCACAGTCAATCTGCAGCAAAAACTGAGAAACAGAAACCTGAAGCAGAGGAGGAGTAGGTTTGTGGGATCCCTTTCTACAGAGTGGTATTAAAGCGCATTAGTCCGTTGGATATAGCTGACACTTCTAGAGTGGCTGCTGGCTCACAGCCACCCATGTGCCCTATAAATCTATTTTTTGTTTTTATGTGTAAATGATGTAATGCCTGCAAGCTTCCTCAGTCAGGGTTCATTATTTAATTTCTCAGGTGGCTGAAGTCATAGGCTTTGTGGCGTCTATGACCACCCACAATGTGCTCTCACTGCCCAGAAATGAACTTACTCTTAGACCTTGGATTCTAATTGGCATCTGCAGAATTAAAAGTCCACTGACCACTTCATGTCATGGGAACATTTTGGAAAGCATCTCTGGAATGATAAAACCATTTTGATCCCAAAATAATGTGTGTGCTTAAACTATGACCTCTTCTAACAGAAAGAAGACAATTAATGCCAAGTTTTGATAAGATGCTATGTTAAGATAAACCCTGTTTTCATGAGCAAACATCTACTTGGAAAATAAAACTCACCAAGCTTCGCCTAATCTAATATTCCACATTGTCAGAATTTTATCCCAGATTTTTTTACTAAATGCAAGTGCATCTTTACTAACATCACTGGGTTCCTAAATAATTCCTAGGGATAGTTATCACCAGTGGAGTAATGAGGATTTATGTCTCCTTTGCCTTATTTATTAGTGATAAACATATCTCATGCTTTCTTTTAATCCTGCTAAACTCACATCTTTAGTGTTGTTTTACCTAAATGTTTATAAAACCAAGAAGTTAACCATGCTTGAAAAACAGTTTCCTGGGCACAGAGGCTTCCCTACATTGGTCCAGTTGGGCCTGAGAAATTAGTCTTCCCATAATACTGCCTAGTGTCATGGTACCAAACCCCATGGTTTTCTGATAATATTCGTGATCATTCACTTTTTGGCAAAGCAAAATACTGTGAAATACTTCTGAAATAGTGGGCCTTATTAGCAGTTAAAATAAATTGAATGCAGTGGTGCAGAGGTCAAATTATTACTGTATAAACATTGATCAGCTTTCCCCAAACTGTGTAAATCCTTAAAGTCTGAAAGGATAATCTTCACAAATTACAGGTATTTTCATGAACCTAGAATCAAGCATTTAAAAAAAAAAAAAAAATCAGATGGGTGTGGTCCAAAGTACAGTGAAATCTATAAAAATCAACTGCATCTCAAAGACATAACTTCACTGCTAGTCAGGATTCTTACTGAGGAAAAAGAATACAAACAACGACAGTAGATAAAAGCATGTATTTATATAGGAACACAAATATATTTACAAGTATATTATATGCTTGCAGGCAAGTTCATTAATGATGCCTATCTCTAAGAAGGGTCAGAAAGAAGATTCAGGGAACTACAGGTCTGTCAGCCTGGACTGAGTACCAGGGAAGGTCATGGATAGATCAGGTTGAGTGCCATCCTGTGGTATGTGCAGGCCAGCCTGGGGATCAGGCCCAGCCAGTGTGGATTTGTGAAAGTCAGCTCCTGCTTGACCACCCTGATCCCCTTCTATGGCCCAGTTAACTGATGTGGGAAAGGCTGGCTTGTACCAGAAATCCTGTGGCCAGAAGGACCAGGGCAGTGACCATATACCTGTTCCTCAGTCCTGGTGAGGCCATGCCTCGAATTCTGTGTTCAATCTTTGATCCTTCAGTACTAGAAAGATTTTGAGGCACTGAAGTGAGTCCAGAGAAGGGCAATGAAGTTGGTGAAGGGTCTGGAATGAAGCCAGGTGGGGGTCAGCTTCTTCTTCCAGGTAATGAGCAATATGACAAGAGGAAATGGCCTCAAGTTGCACCAGGGGAGGTTTATATTGGATATTAGAAGAAATTTCTCCATCCGAGGAGATGTCAAGCATTGGAGCAGGCTGCCCAGGGAAGTGGTGGAGTCACCGTCCATGGAGGTATTTATAAAACGTACACATGTGGCACTTAGGGACATGATTTAGTGGTAGACTTGTCAGTGCTGGGTTAAGGGTTGGACTCAATGATCTTAGAGGTCTTTTACAACCAATTTAGTTCTATGATTCTATGATTCATTCTTGAACAGCAGTAGAGTCACATGCAAGAATCTTCAGATAGTGGTTATTTAATTCAAGTCTATATGCAACATAAATATTAAAAGAAGAAGAAACAAACCATTTTTTCACAGAAGGAAATCTGATTAGGAGAATCTTTAATCTATGAGGTTCTGAATGGCTAAAACATGTTTTTTATCTTCTGCAAGAATTTCAGGAAAAAACTGGCATGAGAAAAATGGATCTTCATGCTGTAGACAATACAAGTGGCTCCTGCATGTTATCACAGTGAAAATGCTCAAAGAATATTTTTGAACACAATGTTTCCAGCAAAGAGTCTCAAACCAACTTTTTACTTCTCCTCTGTTGAATATAAAACAGAAATTAAAAGTAGCTATGAGAAAAAAAAACCTCATAAGGAAACTTTGTGTCCTCAGCAGCACCATTTCACTCAAATAGAATTTTAGCTGTGGAAAAAGAGGCAAGAACAAAAGTTTTTTGGGCATGTGAAGCAGGTCAAATGATCTGCTCCCAAATATTTCTTCATGTATTTTATTCAGTCTTTCCTACACTGAATGTCTATTTTCCAGGGTTTCATCACTGTAAACCTGTTCTGAGTATTACAAAAACGATACCATTTCCACAAAGAGTATGAACAGGGACTTTGAAGAGGGGCACGTGCTCTGCAGGAGGGCAGGTACCTAGGGAGGTCATCCCTGTGCCCAGCCCCCTAGGTTCAATGGCAACACTTGGCCAGCTGGAAAAGTCACCTCACTTTGGATACCTGCAGCTGACACCCAGAAAGCTGCACTGTGACAGCAGCCAGGCTCGAACCCTCCCCTGCACACACAGAAGGTCTGCTGCTTCCCAAGTCTTGAGATGTTAGCCTGGGCCCCAAGGTTGCACCATGCAGGCCAAAAACTAAACAGCCGAGTATTGCAGGCTGCGGCCGGGCACCCTGCATTCCCATGAGAAACTCGCAAAGTTGGATGAACTGCGTCAGAGCAGCCTGCAAAGCGGAGGCCTGGTTTAAAAATACTGCCTGGTACAGATTTCCCAGGCCATATATAGTTCAGACATCTCACGGTAGCAGGAAGGAGCTGCAAAGACACACAGAGACACAGAGAAGGAAGAAAGCAATGAGAGACGCAACTGTCAGCATGCAAGAAAAACAGGTTAAAAATAGCCTGGGCTGCAACAGTTCCCTCCTATCCCGGGAGTGTGGGGGCCACTGGTCCTCCCTGGCCTCTCTGGCCTGTCTCTCAGCTGCCTATTTTCTGCCAGGAGGAAAGGGCAGGAAGGAAATTTTTGGTTCCTGTAGGAAGAAGAAGAGAAAATGACAGCCCTGTTTGTTTTGAAGCTGGTCAGGCTCCCTGGGCTTGCACAGACACCTGGCCAGTGCTGTAAGTTCCCCTCCCTGAGGGGCAGGCTGAGGGCATGTGGAGAGCACTGGCTTGGAATGACTCTCTCACATCCCCCAGCAGCAGCAGGCACAACCTCACGGGTGCCACACTGCTGAGATGAGGTGCCAGGAGAGGAGCACAGCCTTCACTTTGATAAGGGTTTTGGAACAAGTCTTGTCTTCTTCCCACCACCCTTTGCACATTGAGTCCTGTTATGGAAGCCAAGCTAAGCAGTCCAAGCCTACTCTGGTGAAATAAATAAAAAGCAAAAAACACTTGTTCTACCCATTACCTCTTCTGTCCCACAGCCCAGCCACCCCAAAGCCAATGCAAAGGGAAAGCAGTGTGCCAGACAGGGTTATCTATCTGCAAGGATCTTCTCTACCGCCTTCTCCTAGCCCAGTCCTGTGAAAGGAAAGTGAGAATATGAAGGTGTGTGCCATCCAGGCCAGCATGTGTGACCCTAAACTCCTGGAATCTCCTTGCTTGTTGAGATTTTCAGTAACCAGGTCAGTACTGCTGGATCTGTGGCTTATGTGGGAAGAAAGATATGTTGGTATGTCTCCAGAGGCCAGGCAATTTCTCATGGGGCCAGTTTTAATTAGAGGGCTAGGGTTTCTTGCTTTTATTCCTGGTCACTTGCATCTTGCAGACCTGGCTGCCTCAGCTGCAAACAACTTCTGTCAACTTCTAGATGCCAACACGAGGCACTGAGAGGGGTCTAAGACAGAAGTCCAGATTCCAAACATCCCTGAACTTTGGTGAAGTTCAAATCAGAGCACACATCTTTAGTAAGAAGAGGAAAGCTGTAACATGATCCCAGCCCTGGGCAATAGAGGTAACACTCCAGTCTGGTATGAAGGTGACTTCCAGAATATGTGGTGTGGAGCAGAGCAGAGGAGGAGAGGGGAAAGAAAGAATGCATTTTTCATATGTTTAAAAAAAAGCAGTTCTAAGTGGCAACTTGGTGACTGCTGTCTGTGGGAGGGTGAGGAAGGTTGCTGACAGAGTAAAGGGGGTTAAGAGAGGTGGATGAACTCTGAATGGAATAAGGAGTGATACCAAAGAGCTCTGTGGGCTGTCAGAGAGGTGTCTGTGAAGGAGCAGAAAGACCAAGAATGCCAACATTCAGGGGGAAGTCCATCATAGCACATCTGCATATCTATGAGTTCTTGAGACTATAGATACATTCAGGCTCATACTCATCTCTGCAGTGCTCTCTGCCTGCTGTTCATATGGATCAAAATCCTCCTAATGCCTCACCTCCGGCTCTGTTTGCAGGGGAAGAATGCCTTCCATGAGAAGGGCAGGGCTGGGCACTGGTTGTGCCCTTGTGGGGGACTGTGAGCAGCATCAGCCTCTCTGCATGCTGCCAGCAGCTCCCACACCATCATTTCCAGCTAGTAGGACAGTGTGGACTGTTGCCTCTGGAGCACAAGAAGCTGTGTTCTGCTCCTCCAGCTCTCCATGGGCTTGTGCCTCAGTTTATCACTTGGGCTTGCAAGAATCAAAGTTGGGCACTAACCACATCATAGAGCAGAAGCAGAGGCGCCTTTTTCACTCCACATCAAAATATGGACTCTTTGATCCTTGTTCCCAGAAAGGCTCCCTGGATGGCCACAGAGAGGCAGCAAGCAGCCTAACTGGGTTCCCCTAATGCTCTATCAGTGTGCTGGGTGTGATTAGATATACCACTCTGTACAACAGAGGAACAAGTTTTAGCCTGAATTTAGAGGGCACCAGTCTGCAGGACTGGGAAACCACCCCCATCAGATTAAACAGGGTTAAGGTTTAAGGTCAGAGCAGTGCACACCTTAAGGGATAGCAGCTCAGGCCTTGCTTGCAGGAAGGTGGGATGACAACCCCAAAAGTGACCACACGTGGGGTGTGCGTGCAAGGGTGGCTCTGTGTGTGCCATGCCTCTCCCATGGGCCAGAGGAACAAACTCTTTGTGGATATCTAACCTCCCTTCAGCCAGCTGATGGTGGCTTGTTAGATGGCTTTTGTGCCATGCTGTGTCACCGGCCATAAAGAGTAGAGAGTTGCTTCCTGGCTCTCACTTCCTCAGTTAATGAATGACACCACTAATTAACTGACAGTAACATGGAGCTATTCTTGGCCATAGATGGATCTTACTGAGGTCATACGGGTTGTGGGTAATGTAATTTATTACCCTGTGAGACACTTTGGGATACAGAGTAAGAAGACCACTTGGAAAGTGCCAAAGCAATAATCCAAGTCAGAATTTTCCTAGCAAGGTAATATGTTCCATACTTGCTCTGACTCTGAGAAACAAAGCATCAAAGTTGCATTGGCTCTGGTGGAATGCTGTAAAGATTTCCAAACACATTGGTGGAAACAGAGGACTACTGTACTCAAGAGGTGGGTCCCTCTTTGGAGGAAAAGAAGTGCAAGGCATTTATTTTTTCTTAAAGCAACTCTGAAGACAAAAAATCCACGTGGTAGAAAGGCAGTTGCCTGCCAAAGGGAAGTGCTGTGCTGTGGGCAGGCGGGCAGCACAGCACGGGGTCATGCCATCTGGCCCCTCCTAGGGCTGGAGCTGTACTCTAGCTGAATTCTACCAAATTAGCTGTACACGATGCTGCATTCCCTCCTTTCTCAGAGGATCAAAGTAGCTGGATCTAGTCCCAGCTTTCTGCAGATAAGCAGGTCACAGGACTAGTTTGCACCTCTATGCTGCTTGTAATATACCGTGTTACAGATTCCTCTGGATTTCCTAGTTTGTGCCCATATACACTACATGCTGCTGTTCACAGTTTTTTCCCTTTAGTCCTCTGAGCTAATTTAGGGACCTGGGATAATTCTAGAGCCGCTCCCCAGTACAGCTCTCTGGCAGTGCCACATCTGATTATAAACTACTACCACTGTTCTTGCCCAAATGCTTTTTGCATTTTCTTGTTTTATCTAAAAAGTTCATTCTTTCCTTCAAAAGGCTTCTCCCACCAGCACAGCAGCATGAGGGCAGGCACAGCAGCTCAGCAGCCTGGCTTGGATTAAACCCTTGCTGAATGGTGGAGAGAGAAAAAGACAAGACTATCTGGTTTGTAAGCCATAAGGCATCCCTAATGCCTAAGAAAAATGCATGTGAGGAAGAAGGGGGAGAGGGGAGATAGCAGTAATTGGAAATCCATTTCACTTGTGTAAAAGTGCTAATTAGTTGTTTATCTGCAGCCACACTGATGGATTCGGAAAGGCACACACAGGTTACAGCCATTAATTACTAGCAGGGCCTGGAAGATTATCTCCATAATTCAACTTTGTGATCAAGCAGCAGCAATGGGTGATTGAAAAGCAACCATCAGAACATATATATATATATATATATATTCTTTAAAAAGATTATGTGGTTTTGTCTCATAGGAGTGGGTGATAAATTTATTGTAATTTTAACCGTTGCTGTTGTTTAAGCAACACATACATATCCAATGTGCAAGTAGTACCTTTAGAGCAAGCAATTTTTTTTAACCTATGTAGTTTACCTGTCAGCAAAAGGAGACATAAGTTAAAATGAATTCTTATACAAGAATTTATTGTTTGAAAACAATTTTGAACAAATTTGAAAATAGTTTTGGACAAAAAAATAAAACCAAAATCGAGAAAAAATATTTTCAGAAAGATTTATTTAAATTTTGAATGATAGTTTGTGACCAGGTATACTTATTTTAATTTAAAAAATGAAAACAAATGACTGATTTGTCCAGATTACTCTGTTGATTTGAAGATGAGTATTTTTTTCCACTTCTCACACTCAGTATAACAACAAGTGATAGCACATGCTCCCGGTGTCCATTCTCCCCTGAACATAAAAAGGTTTTAAATACTGAATGAGGCAGAAATTTAAACAGAGGCATCCTATGAACAGAAAAGTACATGAAAATGCTTTGGATAAAGAATTTACCTATTTATCAAAATGCTTTGGATAAAACATTTAAATGTTTTATTTCACTTGTCAAAAATACACTGATTATGATAATGGAACAGCACTGAATGAAACTCACACAACTTCAGAGGGATTGGAAGCATCCTGAAGATTTTGGCGTGGGATCCTTTTTTGCAACATGTTTTTGAGAACATCTGATACTGGAGCAGTGAATATAATTCCCTAAATAAAAGTGCTTTTCATAATTATTTTGGTAGGCTTTTTTTGACAAGTTTGCTTAATTGAAAATGATTTCAAATTAGTGTATTTTAAAAGTGACACATTTGTATTTTGTTGTTGTGAAAAATTCTATTAACGAAAATATTTAGTGCTAAAAATGACTCATGACCTCTTTAGCAGAATATTTTTTGGCCAGGGGTTGTTTAAGACAAGCTTAAAGTGTTGTCCAGCCTGTATCTCAGCTGTGTTCCTCACAGACAGTGACTGTGGCATTTTCTGTGCTCTGTTGGGCAGCTGAAAAACCCCTGCAAACAACATTTTGGAGGCACTCTGGAGTTCATTGAAACTTCCATTTCCATGTTTTGTAGGTCACAAAAGATCTACTTCTTTCCTCCCCA
>VYZT01052127.1:14252-26626 GCA_013400735.1 Pomatostomus ruficeps | reverse complement strand
TATTGCAGCCAAGAAGCCAACAGAAAGGTTTGCTGAAATGTTTACATGCAGAAAAAAGAAAAAAAAAAGCCCAGCAGAATAAAGTTAACCCGACGCCAACAAACTGCGTTTGGTGCAGCACAGCCTGTTGCTCACAGCTGCATTCAGGGTTGAGGAAAGCATTTTGCTGGGTCCAAGGACTCGCTGCACAGGAACGGGGGGAATCCGCAGGGATGCTGCACAGCGCCGCGCACGCCCTTCACCGCCTGCAAGTGAAACGGGCTCACACGGCAGCCGCTCGCTGCTGGTCTCCCCTTTTCATGTGAGCGTGGTAAGTCACAAATTCAAAGCAAAACGCTGCACGGAATGGAGCTGTAACTTTATATCTAAATCTGTAATTGAGCGTCTTGGCCATCAGCCACAAAATGTCCCATTAATCTGTCAAAAAAAAAAAGAGTTCATATTTCAAAAATGAAAAGTTAAAATCCAAGACTAGCCCTTAATTACTAAGCAATGACCACAAAAAACCCCTCACGAAACCCAAATTCAATTATCTGAAATATTATTGCTTGATAGTACTTTTGTATTCTAATCTGGACATTAAAACATTCCTTATTAAGAACAGGGAAGGGCGAGACCAACACTTTTTCCTCTGCCGACAAACTGAGTTTTGCAGCTTTTCTTGAGCAAAACACTTCTTTATTTCATATTAATATCTACTTAGACTACTTACCTTATAACATAGCTGCCAGGAGCTAAATTATGAGGGAACAGGAAATTGAAAAAAAATTAAAAGAAAAAATCAAATAAAAACGAAAACTGAAATAAAAAAAAATCCAATAAATGTTCAATCATAGAAAATAAGCTTTGTGAGAAAGGAAGAATTTCTCTTTCATCTTTCTGCACATGCTTTTTTTTTTTTATTTTTTATACCAAAATGTTCAAAAGACAAAGTCAAGTAACAGTGATGAATAATAGACACACTCCAGTGTAAAAAAAAATTTCCAAAATATTTATGAAATTGGGTATTTGCAGGAGGACTTATACTTACCCCTTGGACTTTCAAAAAAAAAAAAAAAAAGGAAATGCTTACCATTAGTAGAGTCAGGAAAGGTAAAAAACTTTAAGACATGAAAAAAGGCTGAGGAAAATGTCATTACTAAATTAACAGAGCCAAATTTCAGTCAACCAAGTAGAAGACTCCCCTTTCTACCAGTTAGTTTAGACAACCAGTTCTCTCCAGCTCAAAAGCCATCTGCACGTCTTTAAGTTGTCATATTTGGTTTGATTGAAATGCTCACATAGAAAAAGAAAATACAGAACTCTGAGAGATCAAAAATCTTACTGACAAGCTTCATAAAAATCAAGCCTTTTAACCAAAAAAAAAGCAGCTAGACAAAGAAGCGGGTAGACAAATATTTTATTGGGGTAGCTTTTGTTGTGAATTGTGAACTGCTCAGTTTACAAGTCTGCCAGTTTACAAAGGCCAGCCAGCTACGTTATCCAAGACAATCACAAATTTCTCCCCAACGATTTTATAATATGTTTCTTCTGTGTCATTATTTTGAATGACCCTCCAAGCAGTCAAGAAGCAGGGAGTAATTTTCATATGGAATCATTGTTCTAGCATCGCTGTCACCCTCCTAACGCTGCTGCACCGCCCTGTCAGTGCCCTGCACCGGAACACTTTTGCACAGCAGTGCAAAAGTATTTGCACTGGGGTATTGCAACTTCCAGCGGTCTTGAAATGCCTTCTTCAGCGTTCACATGCATGCTGTGCTGCTCTCGCACTCAGAGCTCTCTGGCAGGGATCTCACTCCTCTGCTTGTGAAAACATTCAGTAATTTTACTCTTAGCAAAACAATTAAAAACTAAATACATAACTCTCACAGAGCAGATACACAACTCCACCTAGGAAGGCATATATGGATGATGTCTGCCAGTGCGTTTGGCCAAAAAGCCAAAATGAGAAACACACATCATAAAAATGCACGTCTTCTGTTTAGATATGTCCACACAACCCACAAATTGATTAAAAATTTGCATTAAAACATAAAATATACTCAAAACTAAGTGTGAAAATTAAGTCTTGAAAAAAAAAAAGAGAAGTAACTCTCTAAATATTTGCCTTATCTAAAGAGTGTTGGTTTAAAAGGCAGGTAAGTTGAAATCAGTATTTTTCTGCACAGAAGAAATTCAGGTCGATATTGCAGTATTAGATTTCCCATATGAAAAATACAGAATATGAAAAGCTGTAGTACCTCAGAAGACAATTTGTAATATTGAAAAATCCCTGGGAAGTTCAATGGTACATGGCTGCAGGTTTTAGCTTTAAAAATTTTTGGGAATTTATGATCCACTTGCAAAGAAACAGCACAGTTGTGGGTATAAAGAATCACTTAATAAAAGCCTTGTGTAAATTATTACATATAACTAAAGAATGTGGAGTCAGCAAAACAAAACCTGAAAATATTTACATCTTTTTAGTTCTCATTTTAGATTGTCTTTTTTTTTTCACTTAAACAGCTGCTGATGGGAAGTTCCTCTCCTTTTAAGGGTGGCACAAAGCGATGATATTTTGTCTCTGAAGATGACAAAGAGAGGTTGCAGAGTCTTCATCCTTGGAGACAGTCAAAAGCTGTATGGACATGGTCCTGGATCACCTGTCCTCACTGACCCTGCTTGGGCGGGGTGGTTGGATCAGATGATCTCCAGAGGTCCCTTCCAACCTCAACCATTCAGTGATTCCGTGATCTTCACTAACAAGAATGATATGTGATATTGCAAGAATGTGCTACTAATCACTTACAACTGAATATTGTGCATGTGATGTACAATAAAAAGGAAGCTAAGTATTTTTAACAGGCAAAAACCCCAAAGAGATAACTGGGATTGTTTAAATAATATTTACTTGTTAAATTTTGATTTCTTAGGAAGTGTCTTCCAGCTGAATGCTTGAATGTATTTTAAATGCTGTAAGACTGAAGAAAATATTCTCTCATCTGAGTTCTCTAAGTCTTTATTTTATGATGAGAAGACAAAACAAAGGGTGGTAACTTATAGCTCTAACCATTGCAATTTAATTGGTGGTTCATCATGGCATACATGATCTCACATGTAACAGGTAACAAAACTGCCATTGCCCACCCCTACTTTTTACGAGGAAGAACTCTACAACACAAGGATGTAAACTTGTATCTAGAAAGTTTCTATCTCAATCATCAGTGGGGCCTTTCCTTTTCCCTGGCTAGTGAACCTATAAGATCACAAATCACAGCATTTGTTTTCAGTGCATGCTATTTTTTGTGTTTTCTCAGGAACGCTCACCCACTTGTAGCGCCTCTAGTCCCGTTTCATTCTTTGTACTGGCAAAGAATGTAAAACAGGGACAAGTGGCTGGACTTTGAATGCGTGGTCATTCTTACTAAATTTACTTTGCACTGTCTATACTCCATCCCTCTGTTTCTTCCTTGCCCATCTCCTGGCCAGGAGGAACTCTCCAACAGCCCCAAAGTGGCTCCCCACAGCTTGCATGTGATGACAACCACTCATCTTCACATCGGTGGCTGAGCAAAGGCACAGTCATTCCCAGCAAACTGTGTCTAAAAGAAAAAGTGTTGCTGATACAAATTTGAGGTGTAACAAAAGTAGTTTCTGGGCTAAGAAATGTGGGGTAGTTGTAAACAAAAGGTTAACTTGTCCTACCTCGTGGAGACTCTTGGTATTTTACCCAACACCCCCTTCATAGTGCCCCATAGTTTGCAACTGTATTTGGCAAAAGCTTACCTTCCGCAGTCTGAATGTGGAAGAGATTTGTTTATCTATCATGTTCATTATTATGGGATTAGACAGTAGCCACCACCTGCTGTAACTATGATGTGAAATGAGGAATGTGTGAAGATTTACCACTTGCTGTCTAAATGCAACTTGGAAATATATCTTCTACAGGGACAAATTTGTTTTTCAACTTAAAAAGTATAGCATACAGCTTGCTTCGGGATAGGGGCAAATCAACACAGCAGGAAATCCCCATGTTGACACACTCAGGTTGGTGCCACTGTTCTGACCTAATCAGGAAAGGAAATGACTTACAACAGGCCTACAAGCAAGGGTCAGCAGCCTCTGTGAAGCAGCAGCCAGGGGTGTTCAAGGCTTGGGCTCAGTTCCCATGGTGGCATTTAGTCACGTCTATAGCGCCTTCTCAGACTGCTGGTTTGTTAGAAATAATAGAGCCAGAGATCAAATTAAGATGGAAAAGGTTACAGTGGAAGCCAAAAAGGGCTGGTTTCCTCCTTCCTGCTAAACTGCTGATGACAAACTGCTTTATTCTCTGCTTTATTCCCTGCTTTATTCCCTCTTTATGGGTTTCTGTTCTTCCTCGACAAAAGATCATGCACTCTCTTTCGTCTTTGTAGATCTCTCATGTGTTGCCTTCTACAAGTGCTTCATGATCCACTGATCCATCTTCTGATTATAGCTGCCCCTTGCCGCAAGAGAAACTGCTGATAATCCCCAGGAGAGCTTGTAGGGCAAAGGCAAAATTGGAGGTGGGCAGCATTGCACACATGGCTGATTTTGGGAAGGTGGGAGAGGTAAGAAGGAGCCACCTCAGACGTGTGTCTGAGTGGTGGGATGCAAGTATTCCCTTCAGCCATATATTTGGAGTGGAGAGTAAAGACATACACACTTCAGCCTCATCACAGGGTGCTCTGACCCACTGCCTGTCTGTGTTAATGGGGAACCAGGACCTGGGGAATACTGCTGTGCTTTCTGGCAAGCCATTGCTGTGCCCCATGGGGTGCTAGTTCCTGCTTAGAGTAGGGCAGGATGCAGAGCCCCAGTGAAACCATATCAAGGTCTTTTTCAACCTAAATGATTCTGTGATTCTATATGGAGACGGTCACACCCAAACTGAGGCATCTGAGAGAGGAAGCAAATCTGGCATGGCTTCCCCATGGTCCATGTCCTTCACAGGCTGGTTCAGAGGCAGAGACAAATTTAAGGAGTGGTATCAGGGAATATGAAAACCCTCTGATTTTCTGCTGTCAGAGCTCATTAGGATTTTACTTACATGCCTTCTTGCAGCAATAGCATCTCAGCAGCCTCCAGACACCCAAAAACTGCTGAGGGCTGGGTGCCCCCTGGGCCACCCAACCCCCTTGCAGCTACATCAAAGCTATGAGTTCTCCCCAGAACTTATTCATGAGTTTTCTTTAGAGGCTGCCCTGCTGAAAAGTACAGTGGCATTAAATTGTATATGCAATTTTTTTTTAAACAAACAAAGCCTCCAAGCCTGACAGGCAAGGGCAGGGATGGGATTAGGCAAACATCATATACAGACGGTTCCCCTTTCTGTCTGTCAGCTTGTAAGTGCTTTCTCTTCTGGAACTATACAGTACTGACTGAGCCGGAAACAGCTATTTAAAAAGTGATTATAGTGTGACATTTTTGTTTGACCTAACATCAAGCCATGTGCAGCTTAAATGTCAGCAAAGCTATTTACTATAGGGACAGACAGGCCCTAGCATGCTTAAATCCACCCAGCGTCTTAAAACTGGTTGCTGTCTCCACTCAGTGCACATGAATGACACCGAAGCCAAGATGTAAAGTATAGCACTCCGTAAGCTGCGATGATTGACTAATATGCTGGGTGGCACAATGCATTCAGCAAGAGGCTCACAGGGAGGAAAGGCAAAATAATGGATAATTAAAGTCAATCTCAGGTTAGAAAGCGGAGGCCCTTGCAAAAGGTTCCCTTGGATTAGCAAGAGCATGCCTATGGCTGGTGTGTTTTGTTTGGGGATGTCTGAAGGGCTCAAATATTTGGACAAAAATAGAAAAGCAGAAATTTTTTGTTACTATTGGAGCTGTATCGGTTGCGTGAGAGAGGAGGGAGTGCAGCCCCCAGCTGTGACCAGCGACCCTGCCCTCAGAAGACCCCTTGAAGCCCCTGCAGTGCAGCGCTGTGGCCTCAGGGCGTTCCCCCCTACTCCCCCCCTCACTCCGGGGCTGGCAGGGCACAAATCAGGCTGCCCAGCTGCGGCTGCTAGGCAGGGTGACAGAGGGGAAGGGAGGCTCCAGAGCCCTGTCACCAGCCGTCAAAATAATAGCCGAGCAGTGGAGGGGCAGGTGGCTAATGCAGCTAATTACGTGCATCTCTCCCTGTGTGAGAACCGACGGGAGTGAAGCGACTTCAGGTCCCGCCAGGATGCAGGAGCACGAACAGCTATGAAGTGATAGACAGAGTTATGTAGTACCAGCAGCTCTCTCTGGAAGACAATGCACTGGTTTGCAACGGATGGAGATAAGTGCGTTTACAGGTCCTTAATGGGACTGGAGGCATATATTTGGACAGGGTTCCAGTCTGACCTGCTTCGCAGAGCCTAAAATAACAAACAAATCAGTGTGCCTTTATTTTGAGAAAACCTTGCTCATAGTAATAAGGGTGGGTGGGGGCACTCAAAAGGAAGCAGAGTTGTGATAAAACTTCCATTTTGTTCTTTCTTGCATGTCAGGAAAAAAAACGTTCATTATAATTCAGAGTGCCTTTCAGGGTTTATTTTACTTTACATTGTTACATGCCCGATCACATCTGATTTTGGAAGCTAAGCAGGGTCTGACTTGGCTGACATTTGGGAGACTGCTGAAAAGTCTGAGCAGGATCTGTGTGCTCATTATATGAATGCACAGTGCCTAAAAGCACGACTGGGGGAATGACAAGAATATTCACAGCTTTTCTATATCTTAAAATACTGCTTTTCTCCATCTCTAGAAACTGAAATAACACTATGACTGAAAATAACAACATGAATATTAAATTAGCGTTTTTTAAAATAATGAAAAACCCTGCTTGTAAATACTGGTTAGTACTTTACAAAAAACACAGAAAAAATCCTTTGAGTAAACTGATCATTAGAGATAGGAAATAAATTCTTTGATTTCTGTCTGCTTGCTATTTACTTTATTAAGTGCTGATAGTGACAGGGGATTTAAAATCCCTTCAAAACTCATTTAAGTACAATTAAGTGAAAACAGTATAAGCTTTTTAACAGAAGAGGTATGAGAAGTAGCCAGAGGATTTTTTTACATGGGATTTATTCTTGCTTTTGGTGTTTCCAGTGACAAAAGGCTTAATTATACCATAGAATGGTTCCCTCATTCTCACTTTACCTTAGAAAATTTCAGAAGACCAAGGCTGATCTGTTACAATTTTACTTTGAGGCTCACAAGCAAGAGTTAAAATTTTAAGAAAAGTTTCTTTGTTAAAACATGTTCCTCAGTTAAAACAAATTCAGTTAAAAAGAAAATAAAAACTGTAACTGGAACTCCCTCCCTTGCTCTCCTATCAAATGTCATCAGTGGGTACCTCTCAGATTCTGTGTGGGCTCTGTGATCCAAGGTGAGCTTCTGCGTTTTTTGTTATCTACTACCCCTGCAAAAGTTAAAAAGGCAAAACCAGCAGGGAATGTGTAATAAAGAAAATGAATTTCAAACAGATATTTGAGTATCTGTCTTCCACCTTTAAACAAGAAATAAATATGATATGGGAAAGCAAGGCAAGATTCACATACTGTAAGCCTCTCCCACACAATGCCCAAGATGCCCTCCCTCAGTTTTGCAGCCCTTCTTTGTTATAGCAAAATGTGAGGGATTTCTAAATCCTGATTTGGATGCATCCCCCCACAGCAGAGACAAACCAACAATTACTGAAGCAAGGCAAGTTGTTTTCAGTTTAGCAGGTTTTTTTCTAAGCCAGTCTTGTGGTGTCATTTAAAGTTTGAATGCTTCCATTCTCTGAGAAGCCCAGTGGCTTTTCAATAGCAGAAGATCAAATGATGTTAATCAGGCAGTGTGACCTAATCCTCTAATTCAGCTGCCTTTTTACATTAGAAATGTTCTGCTTATGTAAGATTGATCTGCTCTTAAATTGACTTTTTTCCCCCCAAAATGTACTATTCTAAAGTTCTACTCTTGGCTCTGCAGACATATTTAAGGTAAAACCACGTTTTCTTCATTTTGAAGGTTTAAATAGGCTAATCCTAAGGGTTCTGATAGAAAATCTCTTGTTAATCACAGAAAGCCCAAGATGTTTTGCAACAGCAACAAGAAGAACATTTTTCTTGCTAGTAGTGATGCCACAGGTTAGCTGCACTAAACAGGGACACTCCGGACAGTTACTGCTGACTGCTGGAAGGCTGCCATAAGTGTCCATTCTCCTCAGCCTTCTGATATGCAGAGGGATGTTTCACAAGGGCATGTAGCAACAGGACAAGATGGAATGGCTTTAAACTGAGAGAGGGTACGTTTAGATTAGATATTAGGGAAAAAATGCTTTCCTGTGAGTGTGATGAGACACAGGAACAGGTTGCCCAGAGAAGCTGTGGATGTCCCATCCCTGAAAGTGTTCCAGGCCAGGTTGGATGGGGCTTTGAGCAATCTGTTCTAATGAAAGGTGTCCCTGCCCATGGCAGGAGGGTAGAACTAGATGATCTTTAAGGTCTTTTCCAACCCAAACCATTCTGTGATTCTATGAACTCCCAGCAGAAGATGTCCAGCCCCTGGCACGGACATCGGTTCATGGTGCCTCTGTCAGGTGCCTCTCAGCTGCTTGGACAGTTCACGTAGGACAGTGTGGGACTCCCTGGGCACAGGGACACACAGCCCAGCACTGCAAGGTGCATGGCAGAGTGAAGGGAGCCACCTGGCACATGTGTACCTGTCACTCCAGAGGTTTGCTCTTCTGTACCCTTACTGAAGGATTCTTGCAATAGATTTTCACTAGCTAATTCTACCTAGATGCTAAGATTGCCTCAGATAAAGAAAGATATTATAGTCTGGAAAACTAAAGTGACCACTTAGAGTATCTGGCAGGTGCTCATCAATGTTTTTGCTATTAAGGAGGGCACCAAGGCTGCAATTCCTGCCTAATTGGTCTGTGATATGCAATCATTTTGCCATGTCCATTGAACTACACAACCTTTTCTTTTTTCTTTTCCTGCCAGATGGTAACGAATGAATCCCATCAATTAATTACTTTTCCTGAAGATATTTTGGCAATACAAGGTTTACTGCACCCATGCTGGCAGAACACATATGGGTTTTCAAAACCTGATGTGTTATCATTGGTACTATGTGGTTATATAAACCACAAACTGATCACGATCCACCCTAGGAGTAGTTATCAGGTCTGCTCCCAGCCACCTGGCACCTGGAGAGATGATTTTCACGGTACTGCACCAAGTGTGCAAAGCATCCCCTCTCCCTCAGCGCTATCTCTTAAAGAAATGGAAGCACAATTTCAGTCTGGCGTCGGGTAGCAGCAAATGTGGTCGAAGCAGAAATCTGTGGGCAGAGAGCGCCATCTCCAGCTACTAAATCATAATTATTCTGCGGTAACCAGCTTCTTTGGGATTTCTTTTTTGCCATCTGTTCTGGCAAAAGATGGAGAAAAAAGCCAGCTGAGACTGATGAAAGATTGAGACTTAAGCTTTAACACTACCTTAATATCCTGTAGGGAGACTTTGCTAATCCTTGCTGAAATTTCTGAATTAAATAAAAAAGCTGCTTAAAATTGCACAGAGCTGAACATCCCAAATTTGTTCCTGTTTTCAGGCTCCTTAGTCAAGAATAAAATCACGACAGAGCTAATATTTGTACTATGTTAGGGTACTTCCTACAGAGAGTCTAGACATTTAATACTAGACAAGACGCATTTGATAGGTACTTGGAAAAGCTCTTAAATGACACCTCTAAGTACTGTTGCAGAACAACTGGGTAGAAAAACAGTAAAAATAAGCAATATGCAAAAACAGCACACAAAGTGAATGCAGAAGAATTACATACATATAAATGTGACAAAATTGACAAATATTACAAAAATTACACTGAGGCCAGTGCCTGTGAGTCCAGCCTCATTAATATAGTTCAAGAGTTTAATCTAAAAATGTACCTTAAGGACATCAGTGGCAAAGAATTTCTCAGGCAATAAAACTGAAAATCATACCTCCTTCATACATGTGGGATGTATAAGACTTGCCCATATTAAAGAATTATTAATGAATTTGCAAGAGCAAATTGATTACTGGATTTAAAGTGCTATAAATACTAAACATGTACATTGAATAGATACATTCAGGAAGAGTTAAAAGACAACGTATCTGTTATCAGCTAGCCTTAGGAACAGCATTTCTGAACTAGATACAGCATCTTATTTAAAATGCAAATTATTAAATTTCTCCATATTATTTTTATGATTGCATTCTGAAGGCTTTTTTCTCAACCATTCAGGAAATCAGAAAGAGGCTGCAAGATAGAGAAAGAATGTTGATGAAGTTCTATTAGAAAGAGACCTGCAAAAGACAAGAAGGCAGTCAAGAACAGCTGGCATTGATTTATGAAGAACAAATCACACTTGGCCAACCCGACTGCATCCTCTAATGAAATGGCTCGCTATTGTGAACAAGGATGGATCAGTGGACACAATAGATCTTGACTTCATTTCAGTCATTGAAATTATTTCCTGCAGCACTTTCACTCACAAATCAACGAACTGTGGCATGAACAAGCTGTCTAATAGATGCACTGAAAACTGCCTCGGCTGACAGGCTCAGGGGGTGGTATTGGTGGCTTGGTAATGTGCCTGAAGGCCCAAAACAAGCTGAGTACCCTAGGGGTTGATACTAGGGTCCATATAAAGTACTGTCTTATCAGAAACTAGGACCATGGGACAGGATGCACTCTCAGGCTATTTTAAAGTAATGCTAAGTTGGGAGGGATGGCTGACACTAAATGGTACAGCTTAAATTGTGAGGGGCTTTATGAAGCTTCTGGACTGTGCTGGCAGAAGTTTCAACGTGTTTACCACAGGGAAACACAAGGATAAATGCTCAGTTCCAGACCTAAGGCTGAATAAGCCCTTCAATTGGTACCAACTGTGAAGGAACAGGCTGGCTAGCAGCTTCATTGGAAAGGACCTGGGGTTATGTGAAAGCCAAGTCCAACACAAGTACACAGCATGCTCTCATCCCAAGGAGGGGGAAATCACACAGTAGCCTACCTCAGGAGTACAGCCAGTATGCTGAGGCAAGTTCCTGTCCCCCTTTGCTTGCTGTTGGTGAGGTGCTGGCTGGACACAGGGCCCACTGCGGTACTTTCTCAGATCAAGACAGGGCACCTCCAGTGAAGGCTGCCAAGACAGCTGGGATCTAAATCACATCACCTTGAAGGAGGTGCTGAGGTATCCCGGGCCTGCCTTGCCTGTTGAAGAGTGTAAGGACCCATCAGCCTGCCACTGCTTTGAGGGAGGATTAAAATACAATGAAGCTAAACTTCCCTTGGTGGTGGCATGCGACACAACAGGAAACTACAGGTACAAGGAGGTCTAGAGAGGGCATTATGAAACAACCTATTTACTTGGAAGGCAGTTAGCCTGGAAAAAGTGTGAAATTTTTATTTTGGATGGTTTCAAGAGCTGTCAAGACAAATCTGTAACATATGTGATTCAGTTCAACTAGGAAAGCTGGACTGCAATACCCAATGTGTTTATGATTGTGTACACAGGTGTAAAGGTGATCGCTTTCCTGGTCTAGGATTCTTGTTTATTGTGGGCAGACAGCCTTAAGATAGTCACTAAAAGGTTGTCTGGGCTTTATTATTAATTTAGGAGTTTAAATATATGCACAAACAAAAATAAAAATACTCTATCTGTTGATAGCTGGCAAAACTGCAGATGTTCTTTCCTGAAAACAGACTATTTCATCACCACACTTAAACCAGTACCCACTATTTCAGTTGGTAATATAAAAGCAGCATAGAAATGCAATGTATTTTGAAAATCCACCAATTCTCAGGTAAGTCACTGTGTTATTTATACAACTCATAAAAGTGATGGATGTGCTAGTAGCAAGGAGCCTTCACAGAAAAATTTAAAACTCATCAGCAACCATGATAACTATCTGAACAATAACATGAGTTTGCACGATTTTTTTGGCATGGTAAAGGTCACAGAGATGCTCAGTTTTGACTGAAGTATGAGCTATTCCTGCCTTCGAGACTACCTTTCCCTCCTCCCGGCTGTACCCAGCGAAGAGAGGAGAGGACACGCCTGACACCTTCTCATCCACTCTTCACAGCGCTCATGGCCGAGGGCAGCCTGGCTTCTCTTGCTGCTTTTCTCTTTGCAGTCGCAGTCCGTGTCATTCTCTTTCTGTGGTTAATGAATTCCCGAAGAGCCAGAGCTTTGGGGACGTAGCTCCGCCCCGCACTGACACCTTTCCCCACACACCTCTGCCCGCCCTGCTCCCGGGCCCCGCTGCGGCTGCGGCCCCGTGGGGCGCAGGGCGGGCACCGCAGACTCCCGCCCTGGCAGGAGGAGGAAGAGGAGGAGGAGGAGGAGC
>VYZT01052127.1:0-14137 GCA_013400735.1 Pomatostomus ruficeps | reverse complement strand
GGCGGGAGCCGGGGCTTCCGCCCACGTTGTGCCGGCGCAGGGGGGCCGGCCGGGCCGGGGCTGTGCTGGGGACTTTTGGGTGCCGCCATGTCCCGGCCCTTCGGCTGCGGCGGCGGCTGCTGTGGCTGGACCGTGCTCCTGCCCCTGTACCAGCAAGGGTACAGCCTTGGAGGGCCGGTGTTCGCCGGGAGCATCAAAGCTCTCCGGAGCGTGGGCGGGATTTCTGCTGGTGTCTCTGGAACGAGGGCCTTCAAAACCAAGGGGTTTAACCTTTTCAGTGCCGTGGTCTGGTGGATACGGTGGTATTCGCNCATGGCCGAGGGCAGCCTGGCTTCTCTTGCTGCTTTTCTCTTTGCAGTCGCAGTCCGTGTCATTCTCTTTCTGTGGTTAATGAATTCCCGAAGAGCCAGAGCTTTGGGGACGTAGCTCCGCCCCGCACTGACACCTTTCCCCACACACCTCTGCCCGCCCTGCTCCCGGGCCCCGCTGCGGCTGCGGCCCCGTGGGGCGCAGGGCGGGCACCGCAGACTCCCGCCCTGGCAGGAGGAGGAAGAGGAGGAGGAGGAGGAGCCGTGGGCTGAGGCCGTGCTGCCAAGGGCCGATGGCGGCGGGCGGCGGGGCCGGGCTGCTGCCCTTCCTGCGGCTGCTGGGGCAGCTCAAGGTGGGCGCGGGGCAAAGGGCGCGGCGCGTAGGGGCGGCCGCGGGGGCTGGGGCCGGGCCGGNTGATTCTGTGATTCTGTGACACTGGCGCAGAGAACACCGCGGACAGGATGGGTGTACAGGAACGTGGCAAACCCGGAGAGCGTCTCCGATCATATGTACAGGATGGCGATGATGGCTTTGGTGACTGAAGACAAAAGCTTCAACAAGGACAGGTAAGACTGCGTTTGCTTATCACGACCATATGCTAATGTTGTGGGCGGGCTGCAAACAAAATGCTAAAAGAAGGCGTTGTCCTGAGTCAGAGCTTTTAAAATACACTGAAAGAATTTGAAGTCCTTTCCCCTCTTCTATTCCCTCCGCCCTTTGGACAGGGTGCTGTTTACCTCGAGAACTGAAAGGGGCAAAAAACTTTTAATTGCTAAACTGCGAGTGGTGAGGTGAGTCCTTAGTGCAGAGGCTCTGAGCTAGCCTCTCTCAAGTTGTAAGTAAGCAAGCTGAAAACACGTTAAAACACAGTTTGAAGCAACAGACAGCCATGTCAGAGCCATAGACCATGTGAATTTTGACAGACTGAATGAGCACTCAGCAACAGTAAGGAGTCACAGAAATCTTCTAAGCATAGCAGAGGAAGCTCAAGGAGTTGATGTGAAGGCTTTTTTGATTATTCTGCCACAGACTGGTGTAGCTGGAGAGCTGTGAGTGACAGATTATGTACTGAATTTGGAATTGCTGCAATCAGATTACCTTACACCTGTTGCAGGAATAAAGTGAAGTGTAGTTAATTACCACAATATCTCTGAAAGCCAAGTGTACAAAAAGTGACTTTTGAATGTTATGCTCTGGTACACTGTACTTATGCTTAAATCTACATTTACAAGCAGTAGGGACTAGAATTCAGAAATCAGAATCAGGTCTAGGTGGAAACTACTCCCTTTAACAAGAAAGTGAAAAATATTATCTAAAGTTTAAGAGAAGCTCCAACCAACTTTTAGAGTATATGAAGGGGGATAAATTCTGCAGTCTCTTAGCATTTTGAATAAGTTTTCAACTTAAAATGCTGAAAAACTAATTATTCTGTCTCTTTTTGTTAGATGCATACGATTAGCTTTGGTTCATGATATGGCTGAATGCATTGTTGGAGATATTGCTCCTGCAGATAATATCTCAAAAGAGGAGAAACACAGGAGAGAAGAGGTATGAACATGAGGTGTGAAGCCACAGCTGCAGAGCATTCTGTGTGTTTCAATGTTCTGGTGATGGTGAAGGAGCACTCTAAACAATACAATACTGTCATTGGCATTGGACAAGCCTGCCACAACAAGTAGAGTTTTCAGCTCATTGTGATTTTAGTGTCTGTAATGTCACCAAGTACAATATTAAAGAAAGTATCTTTGAAGTAATCTTCACCTTGGCCATTTGTTCCTGAACTAGCTTCAGTTTTAGTAGCCTGAATTAGTCATGTTCAGCAGCCCTACGAAGAGGTGAGGAGCAGGGAGTAGGTGCACTGAGTAGGATGGATGACAGTTCATGTCAGATCGTGTCGCAGCCTGTGTGTTTCTGGGGTGTTTAAAATGCTGCTGCCTTCCTGGGCATTACCTCTTCCAAGGCACTGCCAGGTACAATGCAGCTGCAATCACCCACACACAGTGGGTGTCACTGGATAGCTTTGGCAGAGAAGCTGCTACAGACGAAGAAGTAATCATGGAAGGTCCTCTGTATGGAATTCTTCAAGGCTTTATTCCAACCACGTGCGCAGATGGGAGAACAAACACAAAGCCTCTTGCACACAAAGGAATCCCAGGTACAAAGAGAGCGAGCTGCCCTCTGCACGGGGTTCTAAAGGTCACCAGACCAATGGAGAGAGGGCAGGGGGGTGGAGAGGGGATGCCAGAACCAGAACTTCAGGGGCGTGGTTAAGGAGAGCAGTTTCAGGTAGCAGGGCTAAGGTATATCAGATAGCAAAGGGGGTGGGGAGACCAACCCAGATAGGGGAACCCAGGTACATTTAAATAGCTGAAGCCAGGCATCCAGGGGGAAGGCCTTTTCAATCTCTATAACTGAGAGGGTACTGGTGGCATAAGCCCACTGACCTCCACAAGATCGTGTGTGTGGTGCCAGATCATGAGGTTGACAGAGACTTTATTTAAACCTTTTGCACAGAACCCCAGATGCAGGTGTCTTTTTTGTTGTTGTTGTTGTGATTCTTTGAGTGCAGCATGCCTAGAGTCGCTTTATTTTTGGCCTTGCACTTATCAAACTGTTGAGTTGGTTGTTTTTGGTTTGTGACATTATTTGAAGAAAATGTAAACCACTTCTGTAGCCACAGCTAGAGGGCAATGTCATGCCTCAGAAACTCTTCAGAGGCTTTTTTTGTTCAGTGTTAGAACACACAGGGAAGTCTATTACAAAAAGGAAACACCAAAATTACAGTCAGTAAAGATGGTACTTCAGCAATGCCAAATGCACCTTAGATCTTTAATTTTCACTTTCTTAGCAAAGAGCTTACTCCTAGAGTTAGTCCCTCCAGCCCCTAGTTTTAAACAGATAAGCATAAAAAGGGGGGGGGAATAATCACTGAAGTGTTTTGTTACGCTCTTCAAAGAACTTCAAAAGACTGAACAGAAAACCCCTGTTTCCTGGAAGACTCTAAAAGTGGTTGTGTCACTGAGGCTCAGCCTTCAACTTTGGTCTAGACAGAATTCTCATTTGAATTTAGGCAAGGAAAAAGATATGTTGATGCCTAGGTATGTTTAAGAAGTTTTCTTAAGTATTTGCAGCTCCTTCTGCTCCCATTTCAGTCAGCGAGGACTTTGCTGTTGACTTTGTGGGAAGGAGAGTAAAGCATTAAACATTTGGGCTGACTCTGAAATACTTTGTTGTAAAAATAGACCATGGGTAGCCACTTCAGGAGGTGGCTTGAGGTGAGTTATCAATACTCTGCTTCCACTGCAGAGTTCTCCTTTCTTCTGATGTTGAGCGGGGTCTGAAGTTTGCTGCTTGTGCAGTAACTTTACCCAGTGAGTCTCACCAATACTAAGACAGCAGAAAATGAACCTATTTAAAAAAAGAAGTTTGGGGGTTTTTTTGGAGGAGGGAGGGTGTTGTTTGGAGTAGGGGTTTTTGCCAGGTAAGTAATTTTAGCCACCTAACCTTGAAATCTGATGAGTTCCAGAGCTGGAAAGAGGTGAGAAGGAATGAGACCTTGATGTTTCAGTGGTGGCAAGCAATGGGGAACCATATTGTGCCACTGTATCCTGTATTTGAAGTGGAGAAAGAACCATGGCATGAAATCACAGCTGCAGGTGGATCTCAGCTCTACAGTAGGGCTACAGGGGCACAGCTGCCTCACCATGATCTTTCTCACGGGCTGCAGGGGAACCTCTGCTCTGGCATCTGAAGCACCTCCTCCTTCACTAACCTGGTATCTGCCGAGTTCTTCCTCTCACTTCCCACTCCTCCCTCTGGGTGCAGTTGCACAGGGATGTCCTCTCCCTGCCCCCCCTTCACCCCCCCATTAAATATGTTATCCCAGAGGTGCTACCACCTTGGCCTTGGGCAGAGCTGTAGCCAAAAACCTTGCCGTGCCAAAACAATACAATAATAGGCTGTGTGGTGGATGTTTCTGCTAACTTGGTGGCAACTGGATAATTATTCAGAAAAC
This sequence comes from Pomatostomus ruficeps, assembly GCA_013400735.1. Classification (NCBI taxonomy): domain Eukaryota; kingdom Metazoa; phylum Chordata; class Aves; order Passeriformes; family Timaliidae; genus Pomatostomus; species Pomatostomus ruficeps. The sequence continues at coordinate 9,813 of VYZT01052127.1, read as the reverse complement.
ATGATAAAAATGTTGCTCAGAAAATAGATAAATGGAAATGGCTTCTTTTTTTTTCAGACAGCAATGCAACAACTGACCCATCTTCTATCAGAGGACCTCAGAAAAGAAATCTATGAACTCTGGGAAGTAAGCTTGCATTCTTTTAATCCTCAGTTAAAATTCGGGGTGACACATCCCCTTCTTCCCGTGTACCTGTGAAACTGTGCCATCTCTTATTTTGACCTCAGGAAAGTGAGATTCATTTGCTTGGAAGATAAAACTTAACAGTATGAGTCAGGGTTGAGTCAGGGTCATTTCAGGATCCTTTTCAAACAGAAACCCTGGACTTCGTAAAATAATCAGTTTCTGCCCCTGGCCTGTCAGAGTTCCAGATAAACCTGTCCAGGGCTTGGTTTGTACAGCTGAAGAAAGAGTTTGTCCTTTACATCCAGTCCTCTGGATATAAATCTGGGTTTTTATTACATTATCACTTTCATTCATATCTGGCCATTAGCAGCTTTTAATATGGGAAAAAAATAATGGGAGGTGATGGTGCTGTGAATTATTTTCTTCTTTTTATGCAAGTAATTTCTGTGGCTTTCATTTATTTGTAATAAAGTCCATTAGACTAAGATATTTAGTGGTAACTTAAAATGATGAAGTGAACTGAAGTTTAAACTTAAATGTGACAAAAACCAGCACTTTTCTACAAACACCAGAGATTCCTGGTCTTGGGTTCCTTAAAAGTTTGTATTGGAAAGTCTCTTCTGTGTTTGAAGGGGATTTAACCATTTTTATGTGAATTCATGCTGTTAACTGATCTTTTATACTTGCAAATGAGGGATGATTAGATTATTTCCAGACAATTCAAGTTTATAATGACTGTGCTTTATCTCCTCCTGACATAGGGTTGCATGAGGGGAAGTGGATCCCCAACCTCTCATCCACATATTGCTGCAAACAGCGCTTTCTGTGTTAGACTCTATGACCTGAATCTGTATCTTAGATTCATATTCTTTTCTTTTTCACTTAGAGCATATGTAAATTCCAGATATTTGCAACCAGTTTCTTCCTTTTGCTACAATACTCTGTTTGTGGTTTTGTTTTGGGTTTAGGGGGTAGATTTTTTGGTTTGGTTGGAGTTTTTTTTCTCTTTTGTAGTTGTGTGGTGAAGCAGACAGTGGGAATGGGCTCTCAGAGCTATATTTTAAGGTAAAGGGGGTAAACCAACATCATCAGATCTGGGAAATAATATGTGTGCAGTTTTTTAGGGAGCACTGGTTCCTTCTCCCTTGAGAAACTGTTACAATTGAGGAAAATGAGGTTTTGATAGATAAGGTTAGTTCTGTGTAACTGTTTTTTTTTTCTTTGCTGGTCTTAGTCTTCTCCTGTGACTGTGTAAGAACTGATACACTATGGAGTCAGTTCTTCAGCATGTTAGCTTTTCATCATTCTCATTAACCATAATTTAATACACTTTTGATAATTTGGTCCTTGTTTCTACCTTCAGGATAATTTATTGGCATTGAGTCTGCAATGCATTTGCGTGAGTGCCACCCACATAGCAGAGAGGGTTACCTAAAAATGTACTATTCACATGTAGTCCCTCAAGTCTTGTTTTAAGTGAAACAACTAGTTGCTTCTTGAAAAAAAAAAAAAGATACAGTAAATACGAAGGATCTGATAACTTGGTGTGCTGCTCTGCTCTCAGCTAGCCAGAGGCATTTCCCTATGTTCTTTTTTTGTGAGTGAAGGTGGTTATGGACCAGAGCTGAACAGTGCTGAACAGGACAAGATCTCTTTGACACTCTTAGCAAGTCCTTCCTGCACTGCTCTGCCCTTGTCTCTGTTCTCTTTGCCTTTCAGCTTTACAAGGACTGCTGCTTTGGATGGTGTTGGTGGGCACTCGGCAAGTGTAGTGTAGGGGAGAGAAGCAGCAGGAAGATGCCTCAGATCTATTTTCACTTTGTAACTTAATCCCAAATATGTTTGAAAAAACATCAAAGTAAATGAGTCAGCACATTTCAGCTCTGTCCTGCTTTTTTATTCTCAAGTGCAAAAGCATGGGAATGATTTTTAAAAGATGGCCTGTGGTGTTGGAGAGACCAGTTAGGAAGCAGTAATTGTTTGTTTTGGCACCCTGCACGGTTGCACATGTAATGCCTGATGTTTCTCGAGGTGTGAATTACATCTGGTAGGTTGTACAGCACAAAGAGTGTATCCATCTGCTGCTGTTGGCAGCAGATGGATACTCCCACTTAATTGTTGGAGGTGGGACTGACTTCTACAGGCAAACAGCCCTACTTCTCCTTTTCCTGAAGTTCTCCTTTGTAATGCTACCAAGAGCTTGTTGTCTTTGGTGGAACCTCCCCCCCCAAAATAGATTATAAAAAAAATAGAGTAGAAATAAATAGATTTAAGAAAACAAGTAGTATTTAAACACTTTAAAAATACGGCGAAGCTCAGGTTGAAAAGAGAAAAAGAAGACAAAACCACTGAAATGAAATTTATTACTAAAATAATGATGAAAATATAACTGAAAATTCAAAGTACCATTGAAATCCAAATAGAATAGTAAATGAATCAATCATGGCTATCAAAATCTGGATTTCTGACTTCAAAGGTAAAGTAATAAGCCTAAGAACAGGCTCCTAATAGTATGCAAGACAAGGAAATTACTGTCACACTTACCTGAGCATCACTGTGCTGGAATTACAAAGCCAGGATCTTGCTACTGTGGATGACACTCACACCACTGTTGTTGTCTTAAGATGCAGAAAGGAATGCCATGTTCTGTAGTCAGTAGGTAAACCTCTTCCTGCACTTGTGCTGCACTTCTCTGCAGAGGTGCTGTGATCCACAGGTTTTGTGGATCTGGGAGCACAGATGGGCCCAGTGTGTACTTAAGACTTTGGTGTGATTAACGGTGGTGGTGATGATGAATGGGGTCAGAACTGCGAGTGGCATCAAGGTAATGGTAACCTGCACAGAGAAAAACCTTTTTTATGGGGTTGGTTTTGGAAGTCATGAGAGTCGGGAAGACCTGCTGATGAGACATCACACACAATGCAATAGATCTGGAAAAGAGAAGATGAAATGCCAGACCTGTCTGCAGCCATCACTGGAAGCAAATGACAGCAAAATCGTTCAAACTGACTAGAAATGTGAATCACTCATAAATATATACTGATGATGACTGCAGAGAGGGAAAAGATAGCAGAGAGATTAAAGTCGGAAGGGGAGGAAACCCCTTAACCACTCCCCTTCCTATCTCCTAGGAGGGACATAAGGACATAAGCAGCTCAGACAGATTAGACCAAAAAGATTAGGCAGGAATGACAGGAGAAATACAAAGAACACCTCCATACAGAAACAGCAAGTGGTGAGAAAAGTGCAAAATAGGTCTTAAAAGTAGGTGATGACAATGCATAGGCACACACTGTGGTAATTCATAGGCTTAGCCAGGCCTGAGATGATCTTTATACATAGAATATTGTTAAATGAAACCTACTGTTTAACTTGTATGTCATGCAGAGTTGCCTCCGTATCATCCCTGATTCAGTCAAAACAAATGGTATATTTAGAGTTAGATTATGCAAAAGAATTGTGTTCTAAGTCCCACTGCATTTAATGTAAAACTGGCACATATTTCAAGTGTTTTGCTGACCAGCATCTGTTTGTAAAAACAAAGTGAAAGACGTAATTGTGCTGAATACTTCTGGAGTGGCTTGAACTAATGAAGAAAATTCTAGATGTATAAAGAGATTTTAATGTTCTGTTTCAGAGTAACAAAATTATTTTCTTATAACTGCAAATCTTTTCAGGAATATGAAGACCAATCTACTGCAGAAGCCAAGTTTGTAAAGCAGTTGGATCAGTGTGAGATGATCCTGCAAGCATTTGAGTACGAAGAGCTGGAAAACACACCTGGCAGACTGCAGGATTTTTATGATTCAACTGCTGGTAAGACATTTGGGCTTTTTTTTTTTTTTCTCTCTCATAAATGAAATATATAAATTGTCTTTTTTTTCTGACAGGCATTCAGAGCAAGTGAGAACTAGTTATTTTAGTCATTGCTCAAGTCCCCTAATATTTCTGGGGAAACTTAAGGCAGTGTGAACATACCTGACATTTACCTGTAGGTCTTAAACCTGGATTTCATTTATGCCAGATTTCTTTTAGATCACTTTTTACCTAGAGAGAGGCTCAGCTTTCATTACACTTGCATGCATTTAAGGATCTCCCTGAAACATCAGAGGGGGCATAGGGGAGTCTTCAGTATTCACAATGGTGTGACAGCAGCTTATTTGTACTCTGTCAGTGTTTCAGAGTTTGTTATCCCCAAGCAAGCTGTGACAAGCCCAAGGGTCCTGTGGGAAGCACCTCAGTGAAATGGTTAAGTTGCAACCGTGTTACTTTTTATTCTGTCCACTGCTTTTCCACCTTTGCAAAATAAATAGGCAGTTGAAAGCAGAGATAGGTAAAATAATTACTTTTCTAATTTTAGCAACAGAGTTGAACAGCAAAGGAAGACTATAACTAACTCATCCTGTCCTGGGAAAAAAACTAGGGATAGGCAAACTCTAGAGATAAGAGGACCAGCAGTCACCAAACAGAGTCTCCAACAAGTCCCATTTATACTTTGGTGAACCCTCAGAAAATAATAATCTCTCTGGAAAATGTCATACCTTGATTAGCAAAGTTTAAAAAAGGACATGAATGAAGCTGGAATGCTTGATTTGCTGACATCTTTGCTCCCCTGCCAGAATTCAATTAAATTGAGCTGATGTCTGAGTAGAGCCTACAGCATATGCCCTAAGTGCACCTGTAATTGGAGTGGTTTCCTGTAGCATGACACGTCGTATCAGATTATCTTGGTCAGGGTGCATCCCTTTTTCAGCTCTTAAGTGTCTTAACAGAGCACAAAATACAGAATACAAAATGAGCTCTTTGGGAACAAGGAGTATAACTACTCTTACACCACAGTTGGGCTGAACTGGAAGCATTCACTTTCTTAAAAGAATAATTTGACATTCTGAGCCTGAAGTGACATCACTGCTATCGTTCCAATGCCAGCCTTTCACACATGGCAAAATGAGGGCATTTTTCATTAACCTTCCCTTTCTTTTGTTTTGCAGGAAAGTTTGTTCACCCAGAAATACTCCAGCTTGTATCACTGATTAACACAGACAGGAACAAAAGAATAGCTGCCACATCTCATCCACATTCCTGAGGTGTTCCTAAATGCTGTGGCCGTAATAAATACTTTGGTTTACATTCTGGTAATTATTTTTCCTCCTATAAATCACTGATTGTGCTGGCAGATTTTTTCCTAGCATTCACTGCTGAGAATCTCAGGACCACTTAAGAGAGAGCAGGTAGTATAGTTGCCTCCCAGATCAGAGGTTGTGTCAGGGAACAAATACTTAGTATATTTGGATTTTTCCTTCTTTTTAATCAGCCTCTGATTACTGCAGTCTCAGTTATAAATAGATTCTCCACTGGGGAAATTAAGGTACATTTAAAAATTAGGTGATTTCAGTCTAATCTGTTCATGTAATGCACTGTGTGGGGCAGGTGGTCTTGTTCTGTGATTTCTGAATATGTGTGGATTTAAGTACCTTCAGAATGGGTTAATATCCACTCAGTGCTACACAGAAACAAGACCAGTGAGCATATGTCTGTAGAAGCTCTTGACTGAGCTGAGAGATGAGATTTCTTTGGAGTGCATAAGCCTTAAGTGATGGTGGATAAAACTGGTAATCCCATTAAATACATTTTCTCAATGTCTTCTTTTTTTCATACAGCTTCTCCCCTGTTCATGTGTTGTATCAGGGAATGGTGCCAGTATTTCTGTAAGGTCTGTATTCCCAACTCCCCCTCACCCCAGACTGGCAGTTTTACAGACTCCTTCACAGGTAGTTAATAATCAGAGAATACCTGAGGTTGGCAGGGACCTTTGGAGTTTGTGCAGTCTAAGGCAGAAGCCCGTACAGCCGTGTAAAGCTGGCTCCCTTCTTCAGGCTGTCACACACTGGTACCAGTTCTGCCATAATGAGTTCCTGGCAGAAGTGGTAACACTCATGTAGAGGTACAGAGTGATTGTGAAGTAAAGCTGTAGTAGTGGTAAATGCCATAATGAGGCCAGGGTCTGCCCACTCAGCTGTTGAGTTGTGTGCATCTGGAAATGAGGGCAATGCCATGATCATGAAATAAGCAAAATTTGCACCAGGAAAAATTACGTGGTAGAGACCTGGAGCTCTGTCTTCCGCCTCATGTCAAATGAAGCAGCATAACACTAAACTCCATTGTCATACCCTTTAAATGTAGGTCATGTAGCTGAACACACATTTTCAGGCACCATGACTCAGGAAATGCTTGCTCTGTCAAACCTCAGGCCTGACTGAAGCTCACAGAGTGTTCTGTGGCTGGTGCCTTTCCTAGAGCACAGAGTGCTGTGCAGAGTTTCTGGGAGCTTGCCTTAAGGGCTGGCCCAGTGCACAAAATCTGCAGAGCATATTGGGCTGGTTCAGAGGAGATGTAAGATGCCTGCTCTGCTCAGGAAATGCCCAAGGCAGCACTGGTGCCCTGTGGAAACCCTGGAAGAACAGGTTGCACTTTGCTGAGCTGGTTAGTGCTTGGCAACAGACTGTCATACTGCAAAGGGGGATGGAGTGGGGCCCACCGAGCTTTTGTCAGCATTTTTATTCCACCTCGATGCACGCAATTCATGATCTCCATTAGTTTGCACTGAATGCTGAAAGAGCTGCACATGCATTGAAGGGCAGAATTGAGAGTGTTCTTGACAAACCAGAAAAGTGGCCTTGAAGAGATGCTTGGTAGAAACACACCCAGCACAAATACTACCCTGAACAGGAACAGCTCATTCCTGCAGTGCAGCAGGAGGCTTCCCCATTCTGCAAGGGATCAAGGGGACAGCATGGAACCCCCATGCACAGTAATTTGTGGTTTGAGTTGTAAGGGACCTCAAAGATAATCTAGTTCCCATGCCAGTGGCAGGGACAACTTCCACTAGACCAGGTTACTCAGTGCTACTAGTAAACAGAGCATTAAAACATCACAAAGGGTAAAAGTAAGAGAGAAATTTATTTTTAATAAGAATATCAAGAACTTCATTTACACAAACTAAGTTGTCCATTAATATCTTCCATTTTAAATAAATTCACATTTATGCACAAAACCACATAAAATAAGCTAGAAAATCATCACAAGAATACTAGAAAAACAATTAGATTTGCTTCCATGCTAAAAATCACACTAAAGAGGCATGTGATATAAATGTCCAAAGTTAACTTATGTCCAGTAGAACATTACAAAAGGACTTTCAACTTTGTAAAAACTAACAAAAGCCACACAAGAAAAAATGAAAATCACTTAAAGCCACCACGTTTGCTCACAAAATTTTAAGCAGTTTGTAATGTCAAACTCACTAACATTGATTTGAAGCTTTGGCGTATGCTCAAAAAATGCATCCATGTTCAAAGTAGCCAGGCTCTTTTCCATCCTGTTTACTGGTAACGTTGTGCCCACCACAGTGTCTGGTGAGCTGAGCAACACAACATGCGGGCTGGCACGTACTCACTACACAGCAAGATAGTGTCACAAATGTGCTGCTCTTCCCTTGGAAAAAATGTTAAAAGAATGCAATTCAGAAAACATGCTGAATCAAAGCTGAGAGATGGCTGACTCTTGGTGATTGAGCAGAGCTAGTGTGGTTGGTGGAACTACGTTCTGGAGCAAAGCACAACAAAATTTGACACCAAAAGTGAAGTTCCTACTCATCCTGTGTATTGTCAGGTAGCAGGGTCTATGCTAGCAGCTCTGAAGGCATGGGCTTTCTAACCTATGGCACGTCTGAAGCCAAATGTTGGGTTCATATTCTTTCACTTAAGGCTGTATCTTGACTGAGGCTCATAAATATATCTTCCCTTGGTTTTGAGGGGAAGATAGGCAAAAATATTAGAAGTTCCCTCCACTCCACTTGATTTTCTAATTAATTTCACTGCCAAGTCTTACCAAAGAGAGCAAGCAATGGTGCACATTTTGAAACTGAAGCTTTTCCAGCCAAAATGACCGCCTGAAATCAGCAGCTGTGATAGGTTCAGTTTCTATATTAACAACCAGGTGTCTCTTCCTGCCCTCCTTAACTCTGCTGCCTAGTGGATGTAGGGCAATGCCAGCCTGTACCAGTGAAGGAGAAACAACTTTTTGTGACAGTAAGTGATTTTAATTCTGCTGGGAAATAGATTGTGTACATACGCTCCTGAGTAAAGGGCACCTGGTAAGGATGGTAGACAGCTGGTGTATGGGCTACTGCTGGCAGCTGAATGCTTTGCACAGCTCTAGGTCCATCTGTCTGATGTGGCACTGAGAGGGAAGCCAGAAATCAACAGATAGAAAAGAGTAAACCAAAATAAATATGAAACAGAGACTGGGAGATTGTTAGAGGGAAGTCACATGTAACTGAAAACTATTTTAGTCACTTAACACAGAATTTAGTGCATTATAGCCAAAGACTTGCATGTGGTTTTGATGATGTAAGAAGTACCTAGTGATAAAATGGCCCATCTGAAACAGAAATAAGGAGAGGAAACATTTCTCCAACACAAGGCCAAGATGGCAATTTTCCAAAACTGACAAAACCTTGTTGCACAAGTTGTGTGGTGAGGGAGGACTGAAAACCACTGTCTGGGCAAGTCTCTGAAGAGAGGCATGTTGGGCTCAGGAGGGCCTGCTGTTTAACACTGAAGCTCTTCTTCACTTTCAGGGAGTCGGGTGCCAGCAAGGGAGCTCTGAGCGCTGGCGTGGGCTGTAGAGCTGAGAACTTCTTCAAAACTGCCTCCCGTGTGGCTTGTCCCACCAACCTTGGTCTGAAATAAGGCAAACAGAGAACAGCAAGTTCCTCTGCTCACACTGAAGGAAGTCCCATTTCCATTCCAGCCCATGGCCATGGAGGGTAGGGAACGGTTCAGGCAGAGAACACATAGGGATGGGTTTTTCCTACGAATAACAGCTACAAAACCAGTCAAAGAAAGCAACTTCTTTACTCCACAGTTTCTAAACCAGGCTGCCATCATAAAATGTGCCAGTGGCATGTCTCATGTGCTTAAAGGAACCAGTCCCTGAGTAGATCCCAGGTAGGATCCTAGACCCTAGCAGTAAACCTAGTGTGTTTGTTTACCCAAGTAGCTCACACTGGTTTTTTCCAATTCTATGCAGGCTGGATAAGAGATGGATATTAAAATGAACTGGTTCATTTGCTGAGTGGCCCACACACCAGCAATGGCAACACAGCTGCTCACAAAATACATAAACCATACTGGGATTTTGGAGAGCAGAAGGAATGTAGTAACCAAAGGACAAACCCAGCAGCTTGGATCCCTTCAGGCACTTGTAGCTACCTAGATACTGGTATATAAAACTGCCAGCAGCATTTTCCTGGGGGAAGACAGGGAGGAGATACCAAAATACATTAATGAAACATATCCAATGTGCTTGCACACATCTATTTCCAGAATGCTTCAGGTCACTGAATTTGTAATCAGTATTAAAAATAAAAATCAGTAAGACTAAATCTCTGAAAAAGAATTTTCCTCACAAAGATGGAGCTGTATCTAAAGATCTGGAAATGACCAAGACTAAGTGATGACGAGAAAAAGCTCTTGTGACTAGGTTGTCTTGGTAAGAGAATATTCTTTTGTGGCTTGGCTTGCTGATATGCCCACTCCAAGCTGATTCAAGCTTGAAAATAGGGCAAAATGTTTTACTCCATCCTAGAATTAGAGCAGAACTCAAATTTTTCAGCTTCTCTGC
>VYZT01052124.1:20438-42927 GCA_013400735.1 Pomatostomus ruficeps | reverse complement strand
TTGCTTAAAGTAAAGCAATCCCACTTTAGTAAAATAAGAGAAAATTGTGGCAGAAAGAGCTTTGGATTTTTGCTTTAATCATTTTTTCTGAAACACTGATAATTTACAGAGCATCATTAACAGTAAGCTTTTTTCTTTATTAAACTTCAGTGAAACCAGCATTCCAAAATAAGATTGTATTTTAATTCTTGAAATAAATCCATTGCATTGCAGGGACACTGCAATCTAAGTAATCAATATTTTTTTTTTTTTTAAATACTTATGTGTTCTATGTTATATAACATTGAAAGAGGTTTTAATAATTGCAGTCTAAAATATGCTTTAACACACATTCTACCAGAGTCTGCACTCTCAAAACAATAAAGACAGACTGTTCTTAGACATAAAAACAAAATTTGTTTGCTAGTCCATAATACATCAAGCAGAAATCCATTTTAATGACTACATTTACTTCAGAAAAAATATGAAATTAAAAACAAAACTCTAGATGCATGAAAAAGAAAAAACATTAAATTGCCAACTAGTGAGCTTGAAGCATCAAATTTTGCAAATTTCTAGTTAAAATAAGTTGAAAAAAACCCAGTATGTTTTTAAGAAGAAAAAGAACATCACTCCTTTGCTCCATAATTTCTAAAATGCTTTAACTAATGTTAAAGTTAAAAGGAAGGTGGTTTTACCCCTACCTAACATACATACATAAATACCAAGGTACGTGGAGTGTCTCTTTTTTTCTTACATTAATACTAAGACAGCAGAGCTTCTTTATTTTCCCTAAAGAATAGTTCTTTTGCAGCAGGCAACTTCACATTTTGTGGCCAGGGGCCACAGAGTTGCACTTCCAGGCAGCTTTCTGGTTTTACATGTGGAGTCACATCTTTGATTCTGGCTTGGGAAAGGGATTTCCAAACAAGTGACAATGGCAAAAGTCTAATTTGAAGTCTGCTTCCAGTAGGCAGGAAGCTGTGTTCTTGAAATGTGTTGTCTGTGTAGGGCTGTGCTCTGGAAATGTGTTGTCTGTGTAGGGCTGTGTTCAAATGTGAGGCCACAGAGCTGGTAAATCTCTGGTGCCAGAGAGAGTGAACAGAAAAGGTGCATCCCTGTAAGGCTGGTTCATGTGCTCTACCTCTTTTGGTAAAAATGAGGATATTTTAAAGACACTGTTTTGATTTTAATCAAATGATTTAATACATTTATAGATCCACAAGCATCACTTTTCAAATGAAAGAAAAACTTCTTTGAAATATGTTATAATTTGACTGTCACAAAGAATCAAAGGTTGTCTTCATTGCTACAGGATATTTTTTCTTTGAATCAATACCCAAAAGAATTGTGATACCTGGAAATTAAATGTATGTCTGTAAAATTATAGTCATCAAAGCTACAGGTTTGGATTCAGGGTCAAATTAAAGGCTGTTACCATCATTTGGAGTGTCCTTAGTCAAGGGATTTTCTGGGAGATCAGTAGATCCCACACTTCTTGTTTAAACATTAACCTGGCCTCTGTTAGATGAAGAATGCCTGTTGCTGGTTATATGTAACAAAGCCCCCACTATTTCCTTTTAATTTTGAGCTTGAATATAAAGCAATTTAAAAGCCCCAAATATATCCTAACCTCTCTTTGCATCTCAATAAAGCTTTGTCTTAGTCTTGGACTCTTCACAAGTTAAAACAGTCACTTATTTAAGAGCTTGATGGCAAAACTAGGAAACTATTTTGTTTACTTTGGGATCAGAATTCAGATTATAATATAATGTTCTTTACTGATGGTATGTGGTGAGAAGAGAAGCCCAGAGAAGAACAACATTTTTTCCACAAAATGAATTGGTAGTTTTAGTTGTTGTTGTTTTACTGGGACAATGTATTGGACACAAATAGATCAGCTGGAAAACAACTTAGGGAAGGTCCTAACCTCGCTTTTTCCTGCTACCTGATAAGTATATAAGTCTCCATATATAAAATCAGTGAGATTCTGTACCAACATAGCAAGCAGTTCAGAATTGACTGACAAATAGAAGAAACCCTGCCATTCCTATATTCAAAGTCAAAATATGTTGCTTCTTTCTGTATTTAACATGGACCAAGCCTTACAAGGAAGCTAAAAACAAAAAATATTTTCATTTTGTATGTTTGTACTAAAAAATGGTATGTGTAGATTATTCAAGAGAAGTATTATTTTGTCGCATTGTCTCCCTCACAGATTTGGAGTAATATATGGTGTATCATATTATAAACTGAGTGTCTGTTAATACCAGAAAAAAATGTTTCTTAACAATAATTTGAGTAATGGAGTGTTGCTTGCTGAACTGCTCATTTGCAAACTCATTGGGTTGCACAGTAATCACAGAATCTTCAGTTTTATTATCCTTTATGTCACTGAGAAATGCTTGCTGTTGTGTTCTGTTTTAATTTTCATCATGTTCCAAACCATAAATGTATCACTGTCTAAAAAACATGTTGGTAGGTAATAGAGAAAGGCAAGTGAAAGGTCAAATCTCTTGCAAACTGGTGAAATGCATAATTTAAATTTAAATAGAAAGCACATGATATGACCAGAGATAAACAATGTATGGGTTGTAGTATAATTTATAAAATGAAGGATGTTATCATTAAGGGTGTCTGGGACTGTAGCACTCATGAATAAGGCAAAATTCCCATTGGCTTGGCTGTAGACATGTTCTGGATTCTTGGTTGGTTGAGGTAAGGGCGTCTGGATTTCCTCTGTTGTATCTAATACCTCTTTTATTTGTTCCCACTCTAAATAAAATTGCATGTACAAAACAGAAACTCCTCACTGGGAGACATGCCTACATAATGACTTTATCTTGCCGATTTTACCATTATTCCCTCAAATGATCTTTCAATTTTCCCACCTCCCATTTGCTTTATATTTGCTCACAAAACAACTTAGCGTATTGTGAGCACTAACGTACACGCAAGAAAGTTGGTAGAATGGTAAAACAAGTGCTGGCACCACTTTATTTTCTCAGGCTTGCAACTCTACCACTAAAGGACTCTCTGGAGGCTGCTGCAGGATCCCTTCAAAATCTTGTTCTTTCCCCATTCCTTGGTTGACAAGGACACATTCAGGGATGTTAACCACCATCTCTGAAGTGATAGGAGGGATGCAGGAACTGTACCAGAGATTGCACAGGTTGATTGTTGTCCCATGGAAGACAAGAGCTCAGATCATATCCCCAACCACAAACACATGACTTGAGGTTATACCACCTCAATAGTTCTTAGGGTTGAATTTTCACCCCTTTTTGGAGAGTTCTCAAGGTGGGAGTCAATGACGCCATGGCAGCTGCTTGTTGTACCTGCAAACACGCCCATAGAGCAGAAGAGTTCTGCCTTCACCACAGTGTTGCCCTCATATGAACAAAGCAGAACCTTGAACACGTGATTACACATTTGTATGAGATTAACTATTACAACACCACAGCTGCCCAAGCTGCTTCTGGACAACACTCCAGAAGAAAGACAGGTAGACCCCCAGGGTCCACCTGTAGTGTGCACGTTACTGGCTGAGTCTTGTGAATGTAGTCTGATCTCTCACAGAAAAAGTATTTGAAGTTTAGGCAGCAGAAGTTAAACACTGGAGCTGAGTGCAAGGTTTTGAAAATCACTATTAACTTATATTACAAACTTTTTGTAAAGATGTGCTACTTCCAGAGTAACCTTGGCTATTGCAAAGAACCAAATCGAATTTGCAGATTGAGGGAGGTGATTCTGCGCCTCTGCTACTCTCAGCTGAGACCTCACCTGGAGTGCAGCATCCAGTTCTGGGGTCCCCACCATGGGGACATGGTCCTGCTGGAGTGAGTCCAGAGGAGGCCACCAAGTTGATAAGAGGGATGGGGCACCTCTCCTGCAAGGAAAGGCTGAGAGAATTTTGTTTTTTCAGCCTGGAAAAGGCTTTGGAGTGACGTAATTGCAGCCCGCACCTGAAGGGAACCTACAAGAAAGATGGGCAGAGTCTATTTGCAAGGGCATGTAGAGACAGGAGAAGGAGGAATGGCTTCAAACTGAGAGCCAGTAGGTTTTGATTAGACAATAGAAAGAAATTCTTCACTGTGAGGGTGGTGAGGCACTGGAACGGGTTCCCAGAGAAGCTATGGATGCCCCATCCCTGGAAGTGTTCAAGGCCAGGTTGGATGGGACTCTGAATAATCTGGTCTAGTGGAAGGTGTCCCACTCCAGGGGAGGGGGGTTGGAACTAAATGATGTTTAAAGTCCCTTCCAACCCAGGCCATTTTATGATTCTATGAAGTGACATCTACTACTAAACTTTTCCTGAGGCCATTTGTAGAATGCTCTGTTGCTTCAGATAAGACATTGACTACTTCCAAATGTTACTGTAATAATTTTAAGGAATTTCAAAAACTATTGTTCAAGAAGAGTATAAAACCAGTTGCATATATAATCTGGCCTGGGAATGAAGTGGAAAGGTGTATATATAGAAATAACATGGTGAAAAATTATAGACATTCTCACACTTTTGCCACAATCAGGTATCTTCATACCATCAGCAAAGAGATGGGCAGGATGCTCAGGAGATGCCACCTGCTCCCACTCCCCTTGTTCTTTGTATGTACTGCTTGGAGCTGACTCCTTTTTGAGCCTGTGACAATTGGGACCTGAAGGGACAGCTGTGGCTTTGCAGTGGTTCTGCGAGTTGCTGAGAAAGGGCCACCCTCAGCCTGTGCGATAAAGGCCACAAAACCAAAGGAGAAAGTGACAGTACTTGTCCTCTTCAAGGTGGAGCAGAATTCTTTCCTTTACCAAAGGGTATGATACAAAAGTAAAATTAATTGTAAAACTCAATTGAGATCAGTGCTGAAGCTCAGTGAAACCAGTATTTCACTGTAGATGTTTAACAAGACTGCTTTTCTTTTTCATTGCCTGGGCCCTGCACATGAACTGTGATGCCATTTGCCTGTACAGCAAGTGTTCTGGGAATCTTACTTACAACTGCTGCAAAAAGTATTGTTTCTCTTGCTGAATAAATACATCCTGATATTAAAAAATCCCAAAGAAGGGGATATATAACTTGTTCCTTTTTACCAAAGGCAAGAAAAGATTAATTTAATGAAAAAGGAATTTGTAGCAATTAGTATACTTCTGGTATTCATCAAAAATACACAATATGTAAAAAAACGACATCTGAAAATCCTATCCTTTACACATGTAAGAAGAAAAAACTGTTTTAGCATAAGTAAAACCCTCAGAGAGAAGAAACCATATGTTACCAACCTTGCAAAATACACATCTTTGGTCTTTTATATGCTTCATTCCATTAATCTTGCCTTTATGCAGACTGTAAGGAGGCTGGGATACTTGTATTCAAGAATCTGGTTCAGGTTTCTATTCAACTGAGACAAGCATCCAGCAGAAGGGGACAGCCCCATGAAAAGCTCACCCAGGCTGCTATTGTGTGGTAAAAAGAAGGCATGCAGATGAGGAATGAAGCCCTTCAAAGAAGTTTTCTGTCAGTTACATATGCTACTGCTTCCACAGAGAACTGAGCACTTGTGCAAGGACAAGAACTTCATCTTCACAAGTGCAAAGCCATAGAGTAGGGTGGCTTAAAAGATATTTAAAACAGGTGGATGTAAAATGTCTCTCAACAGAAATAATGACAGGAAAGGAAAATACTTCTCTGTCCAGGACACATGCTTATCAACAAACTTTGTGGAAGTGTTTGGGATTCCTAGTAAAAGCTCTCCAGAAGTCCTGGGTTTAGGTGTGGGGTGGAGAACTGCTTCTCCACAAAACCTCAGGAATATTTAAAGATATAGGCAGACAGGACTGTGAAGAGACAGGGATGGCAGAACTGTGGATGCCTTCGGTTGTGTGACTTGAGAGTGTGCTATAAAGCAGCCTCTATGACAGATCTCTAGGCAAAAAAATCACCAGTTCTTCAGCAGAGAATCATTCCTTGCAGAGGTTAAGAATGGGGGAAAGTCTACTGTTTGCTCTACTTAACCCTCAAACATTCTTTCAAAATACTACACCTAGGTAGGCATTTGTCTGGAAACCTCTTGTTTGGCTTTTCAAAAATGTATTTACTGATCCTTTGGGCACTGTGCACTTCTAATCTTAAACTAACATTAAAATGGGCATCAGAAATCTGTTTCCCATGATCCGTGGAAGAAATGATGGGATGAGAACTTTGCTTTTACTGAGTTTATTCAGCCTTTCAGAGTGCCTTAGCCATACACACTTTTTCTGCATGGATGTAATTAATTATACCCTGTACTTTAGCTATGGGTGTCTGTTTGCATCTCTGCAGAGAGAGCACATAGGGGTGTACAACACTCATGAAGGACCAATGTCCTCACCCAGGCTGGTGGCAGGCAGACAAGGCTTCAGGAATGCACATCTGGTATGGTGGGAACAAGGTTCTGCTTCTATTCTTTGCTACCATGAGCTGGAGATGGTGACAAATTTTGTTGAGGTGTATTAAAATATCTTTGATGACAGAAGCCAGTTCTCCCAGAAAGAAAAACCAAAACAACAAACTTTGCTCCCGGAAAAGCACTGGTCTAAGTGAAGCTTTCCATGGGAACCTGCATTTCAGCTCCACCATGGAGATAATAGTGCAACTACTTGATCCTGCCAGACTAAGGTTGCTAGATCAAGTAGAGTAAAACTGTCTCTGGACTATTCATTATTCCAGGTGAGGGCCCTGACCTGCAGAAATCCATCTTCTGACCACCTGACTACCTGTGCAGTCAGTGCACACACTTCCTTCCCAGTTTAGTGCCAGCAATTGCCTTTCTTTTTATTTCCCCTTCATCAGCATCAGCCTCTGATGCCCGTTGATGAAAGAATGAAAGGGTATTATTTATCCAAAGTAAGAAAAATAACTCTTAACAGCAGAGAAAATGGAGATGGAAAAGTCCTGAAAAGAAAACATTTTAGATAGATAATCAAACAACTTGCAGTCAGCCCATACCCACTTTTCTGATTCATTTTCCTTGCTCTGTCCACAAACATGTATTTTATTCTCTGTGACTGCACCAGAACGGTTTGTCCTCCTATTCCCAATGATTTTTTTTCTTTTTCACAGAGGAACAAGCGCAGCATCTTCTGCAGTTAACAAGCACATACTATAACCAGAAATATATTGTCGGAGAAAGTAACCTTGCTAACACATGCAAATATCAGAGAAGAATGTGAGGATTAGACTAGAAAGGGTAAAAAAGGTTTAGTATTATGAAGAAGTAGCAAAAGCAGAAAAAGGGTGTTCCCACTGCTTTTAAAAATATGTCTTTAAATTATTTACTTGGCACTTTGACAACTCACAATTTAAATTTTTTCATTCATCTTAATATTTAATCACAGTTTTTAATTATACTAGTAACTTGAGGCTACTTCTTAACTCAGCAATAGCTTCATCTTCTATTAATAAATGCCACATACCCTTGGCTTTGACACTTACTTGCTGTGAGTGTTTTGGCTTTGGTAGAACATGCAGTTCAGGACACTGTTATTGCATCTTAAATCTCAAATCTCCTTAAATTATCAGTACAGCATTTAACCCTGATGATAATAATTTAGCATAAAAATGTTCAGTCTTCACTGTAGTTCTTAATACCACTGTTGCTAAAATTACAGGAGATCAGAGAACAAGTACTTATAAAAAATCTTATTTCAAAAGATATTCTTCCAGAGGATTTTTCTTCTCAGTCTGGAGAAGAGACAGTCTGGTACCTGAGAGCCGTGGGCTGGAAGAATGTTACATTTCCATGTGTGGCTGGCAGGGTTTGGGATGAAGGACTTGGGGTTTTTTTTTAGCTGAATGCCAGATGAACTCCCTGGCTGGGGTTACAGTACTCATGTGGCTCTGGGCTGCTTTGGTCTGGAGGCTGCTGGGGAACATAGGCCATCCAGCCCAAACCCACCAGGGAACAGTAAAAGGTCTGGGGCTTTCTGAGCTGTCTACTCTCCCCACAGCTCTTTGAAGCCTACGTGGCTCTGTGATGACCAGAGAATGTGATTTATGGGTTCAAGAAAGTTGACCACCCTGAGCCTCTGAGACCAAACTCCTGTTTTTGCAGGCAGCATGTCAGATACATACTTTTTTTATAAATTGGCCACCCTCTATTTTACAATGTTCACTTTTTGTTCTCATTCTCCTTATTGAGAGATTGCTCCAAAAGTTGGCTCTTCTCTTGCTTTTTGTGATTTACAGCCAAAATTTATTCACAGAATAAATTCTGATTTTGTTGCCAACATGGTTCCTTAGCTCAAAAAAGACTCTCTGATTGATCTACACACAGCAGTCACATGTCTTCTCAGCGTTCATTTTGCCAGACTAAGTGAGCTGAGCTCTTCCAGTTTCTTTTGACATGATTCATCTAGAAATCTTTACTGTTCCTCTTTGGATTAATTTTTGTGGATCGCTGATGACTAGAACCAAGTGCACTTTTCCCACTGACGCCTCACCAGGGTTGAGCACTCTGATGTCACTTGCTGGCCAAACCTCACCTCCTATATGCTGTTGATACTAGCAAAAATAATCAGGATGAACAAAATGGTGCATTTAACAGAACTTTTAACAAATTTGGTTAAATCAGACTACAAGGGCTTAGCTTAATATGTGGCATCTCTTTGTATTCATACAGTGGTGACACAAGGATCAGGAAAGCAGGACACAGTGGCCCACATGGGTAGTGCTACTTGTAGGTCATCTGAAAGGATCACTACCACAAATGTGTGATGTTTGGTGGCATTCTGCTCAAGGGGCTGGCTACTTTGTGTCCCATCCATCATGTATTAACCCTTCCCATCCACTCATTGGAGACTTACTACTCGTAAAAATTTTTTCCTGTCACCTGTGGCCACAAAGCTTATCTTAGACTCAGGTTGGAACAACAGTTTAAGAACAATTGGACCCTGAATAGTCTACGTGAGAAGTGTGACATTTCCTGTACGATGTATTGCTTTGAACCAGAGCAGATCAACACCAAGAGGAAGAAGAGAAGCATCAGCTTCCATTTCTCCCAAGCTCCTGAGTTATATATCCCCACTACATATTTGTTAGTTTACCTCTTAGCCATTAGAAAGATTCATCAGGGTTATAAGATCCAACCCAGGCACTTGCAGTAATTACCAGTAAAAGCACTCTATGGTATCTGAAGAAGCAGCAGGAAAATTAACGTGCATTTGATGTCAGAAAAGCAAAGGAAAATGTGAGGGTTGAAGGACTTGAAATACCAGGTAGCCTACCGCTATTGCACCTGGGCTTGTCATGAAATTCATCAGGCAGAGGGATTAAAGGAGTATTTTTTTCTTTCAAAAAGAAAAGTTTCTAAAGAGTGAGGTGGGCTAAAGCTAGCTACTCATCTTTTTCCATTAACCTCAGGCCAGAGGCAGTGGATGTAATTTAATAACCTACAATTAAAGAAGAGTAGTCTAATTAACAGTTTGTGCTAAAAAAAATGTCAAGAGAGTCACACTCTTTGAAAGAATGGAATTCTGGGAGGATTAATTGCAAGTGAAATACCCAAAAGAGAAATTTATTTGATATTGTAAAAAACCCCCTGATTTTTGCTGTTTATGGGATCCTAATTTTGAGATCAGATTGCAGTAGAGAGACCAAAATTGAGAGAGAAACATGGTATGAGATTCTGACTTTCATTTAGAAGCAGCTGTGTTAGTGTGCCAGGCTGGAGAACATTTTTGGATGAGAATATAAGTTTTAGAAAGAAAAGAGGTGATGCTACAGAAGATTGGGCTGACAGACAAGTCTTAGTCAGAAAAAATAAAATGGGTTGACTGACAAAATAATAAAAAAACCTTCAACAATTCAGTTCTCATATGGAGTGAATTTATAAGAAGTAATGTGAAAGTTTCTACTCGTCAGAAAAAATGGGAACAAAGCAATGCCTGGCCTTTGACAGAGCCACTATTTTGTCAAGAAACAAAGCTATCTATGGGAAGCCATACCTAAAAGGAAATTAAGTATAAGTATTCTGCACAGCAAAGAAGCTTTCTCCATGGAGATTGCTCAGATAGAGCCCTATCTGAGACGACTGAAATGTGCCCTTGAACATGAATGGTATTGTTGCTTATAAACTGGATATTGATACCCCAATCAATATGAAACCTTAAATCAATCTGGATACAAAGAAAAAAGCCCAGGTTGTACAGTGACAAAGTCAGTTCAATAACAGCTGTATACAAACTAAATGTAATTGCAATGCAGTCTCCTGAAAATGTAGAATTTTACTTATTATTGAGGGAGACAGAAGCTGGGAATGTGTGTGATGCTTCTTCTCCCAGGGAGACTGTATAAGCTAGAAGGCCAGAACCATCTGGAGATAGAAAGAAAAACAGATTAGAAGACTCCAAACTAAATCAAGATATAGACAGCAAAGGAAAAATTAGGAGGAAAACTTCACATACACACACACACACACACACACACACACACACGCGCGTGCACACACAAATTAGAATAGTCATTACTGTTGTAAAAGAACACTGAGGAAAATATAGAATAAAAATCACAAGTATTTAAACATGTGCATGAGGACATGCTTTCTATCCATGATCATGGTATCCATTATATGTTTTGGAGATTTTAGAAACAAATGTCTGTTACAAAGGCAAAAAATTGCCCAGTTCCCTCAGTGTATGCTTACTATATAAAGAGATAAACCACAACCTGTCAAAAATTTCTTGTCCACAGGAAACTCCTCATACAGTGATCTAAACTCACTGTTTTCTAGATACCTTTGATTAAAATGGACATATTAGTACTTTTTCACCTCAAAGAATTACTGAAATAGAGAGCACTTCACAATGTTTAACATGTGCTGTTGTAACGAGCCCAGTGCACACATCTTACCTACCTAAACTTGGTAGTTTGTAGTAGAGAGGAAACTTAAGAAATAAATGGATAAGTCACTTTAAATAATTGGCACACCCTACATTCTAAATTAACTGACTGTTACTGTTTTTTGGCTTGATTTATACACTGATTTTGAATATGATGGGTAAGTGATTTCTATCATAGTTCCACTTTATCCAAACCCAAGATGCATACACTTTTTTCAGGCACAGTTTTTGTTAGTGTTTGCCTTTTGTGCTTTCCTGCAGTGAGTATTTTTTGAGAGCTATGCTCTGCTGAACACCCATGGCAACTTCTTAATTAGACAGGCTACTCCTGTGTCATGGGATGTGGGAATACTTCCCGTTTCCAGTGCTCAGAAGCAGGTGCAGGCTGACTGCCACTGCTGTGCTGGGGCAAGACCCAGGTGTGCACCCATCCCTTGTCCCTGCATCCCTCAGCCCCAGTTCCCATGGCGAGGGAAGCCCAGGCCCAGCTGGAGCATGAGCCACAGCATGCTGTAGCCAGGCGTTGGTCTGCAGGCTCCATGCAGCAGGACCCTGGGGCGTGCCAAGGCACGCAGGGGAGCGTAAGTACAGGCACTGACACACAGAATGTGAGAACCGACTGCTCCAAGTTCTCAGGCTTCCTTTGAAGTTGATGGGAATTCGCCTGAATGAGGTACACATAAAAATGGAATACAAGTGTTCAGTTTTGGCCTGTTAGGACATGGGTGTCAATAGAAAATGCTTTATTGCTGAAATCATAAGCAGCTTGCTAAATATTTCGGGCATAAGAATACTCCACCCAATGGCTTCCTGGTTAAAGCATTCACAGGGAGGTAGAAGATGTGAGCATAGATCTCCTCTCCTGTCTCCTGAATGGATGTTTCAGTCACTGACTTACACTAAGTGGTGACTTTGTTCTCTCCTTTTTTCCTCCATCTCTTCCCATTTTTTACTCTGTCCTTGTTAAGCACTTAAAAAGAACCCTCCAAAACAACATCTGGAATCTAAGTGTGGACAGTTCCTCCCTTGAGAGTTATAAATCCCAGAGCTTGGCAGGGTTTAGTGCACTTCCTTTCCTTGGTGCTGCTCAGTGCCTGGCTGCTCACAGTTCCTGGAAGACCACTGTGAGCTCCTCTCATTGATGACTGACTTTCCCCACACAGGGGGCTCAGACTCTGACTTTGGTCAGCATTTGCTGTGTTTAACACTAAAGCTCGGTGCATCAGTGCAGAGCAGGGTGACTCTTAAATCACTGTGTTGACAAAGCTCGAAGCCCAGAAGAGCTGAGGTGAAATCACATGAGATAATGACCATAAGAGAGAGATAATGATGGTTTGTTTTATTTTAGTGATGTAAATAAAATGTGCTGCATCAATACACAGTAACTGATGAGATGGGAGTCCAGACTGGAAGAAAGGCAGGGTCACTTACCCTTGTCCTCCCTTATTGAAGGCAACTGGACCATGTAATTCCTTTCACAGGCTGGTGACCCTCCAGCCTCCGGCTTGACACTATACATTCTGTATAAGTAATAACTAGAGCTTACAGCTAGGGTGTAAGTGCAGTTATATGTAGATAAATATGCAGATAAAACAGATGTCTTGTATGTGCAAATAGTATATTGAGGATGCTGTGCTGTTAGAACATCAGTAATTGTTACACACAGCTTTAATGTTTGAGAGAAACATGGCTGGCTGTGACACTTGAAGGATAAACTGTATTTTTCCATATATAGTTTCCTGTTAAATATTCTACACAGCTACTATGCTTAAGTTCTTCCCTAAGTGGTCATTTTGAATGGCAAGCAGTTCAGCACTTATTGACAGGTTGCTTTCTTGTCTAAAAATAGAGGAATGTGTGGATCCTTGTACACAGCAGGTAGTCAAGTAATAACGAAAGTGATTGATGATAAAAAGCTTTCTTTCTACTCTCCTGTCATCAACAACCTATTGGGATCAAGAGAACACTGGGATAGAAATTAATCTTCCTTGAGTTATTCTAAACAGTCAACTGATATGAGATTTCTTTGATCTCATTCAATTGAAATTGATTAATTCTGTTAATTACTCTGTTTGAACTGAGTTAGCAGGAATTTTCTGCATGTTGCAGCATCCTTGATGGTTTGCCTTCTTGCATGCCAAACTTGGTAAAGAATTTGAAAGGAGATGATGTCAACCTAGTGTTTGCTAAGACTGATAATGACTATCAGTGATAAATATCTGTAGAAATGATCATATGTAATTTGTTTCTGTACTTGGATTTTTTATGGAAACTGTCATTAGTTAAAATACATAAACAGTCCTTGGGGCAGGAACTCATTAATTCCTCTGCCAAGTAAATGCATAGTCACTAAACTAAGAATATTTTCTCTCCTTCTCCCTCTGTTCATTTCACACCTCATGAATCCTTAATCCTGAAGGAAGAACTGGGATTACACTAGAGTTTTTTAATGCCTGCTGGATTATGGGAATGTTGTAAACCTAGGGCGGTCCCCAAAATTTCATGCTGTCTCCTTATTCCTGATGCCTACTGGGAAGGTTCTGATTAACATTAATAGTGAAGGACTAACCTCCTACCTTGACTCTGTTTTTCGATTAGCAGACTGAATCTTACGAGCTAGAGGAGATATTTGGGGTGTTTGGGACTATACAAAAAGACTGACATACACTGAAGGATTTGCCACGTACAGAGGACATGGCTGCTTAAGGTTTGTCAGCCATCCTGAAATCTGCCTTTGCTCTATCTATTCAGTCAAAAAGAAAACTAATTTATTGTGCTAAAGTGTTATTGTTAAAAAAATTATCAGTGAGTATTTCGGAGATGAGAAATGAAACAGTAAGACATGTTGTGGGTACACTCTATTCTAGGTAAGCTTCAAAGTAGTTTATCGTTTCCATGCAGCTAGTAGGGACTTAAGCCAAAATAATTTCCAAAATACTTACCACAGCCCTCTGGTGCTGGGATCCAGTTCTCTTGCATCCTGCCTGATACAGGCTCTACAAAGATGCCTTTGGAGTGCCCTTCTGTGACACTGTAGCTCAGCTGGAAATCAGCAGCTAATTGACTTTGAAGAAACCCTTTATGCAAGAGGAAAGCAAAACATCCTGACAAGCTCAGTACTTGCTCTGGGGACAAACAGGTCATTTACCTGTTTTCAGTAAAATTCTTTCTGCTGATGGCAAGGGAGGTGAAACTTGCTAAGCACCCATGTGAGTATATTGCTATTTATAACACTCAAGTGTAAAACCTCTTGTGCACAAATATGTAAGTGAGAACAACAAATACAGCTCTGTAGTATTTCCTAGAGATCAGATAAAATTGCAGGACAGTGCACTGGAGTCCAGTGATGTGTTAGGATCCGTGATCTCCAAGTGCGGCTTGCTTGAACTGGGCTTGCTTGAACACTGGAGTGATAGGCTCTGTCCAGGAAGGTTACAGATGTGGTTTTAAATGCCTTTATGCAGAAGAAATAATTGGAGTCCTTTTTCCTTATCCTAAGAGACTCTTGCAATCATTGCACTATTATGTAAAATCTGGAGGATTTTCTTTTATTTATGTTTTAAAAGAAAGTGGTGACCATATCTACTGTTTGTGTTAAGTTTGTTCTGCTAGCCTTCCAAAAAAGCCAAATGAAGGGCTATTTTCTGCATCAATTTGGCATAAGAATTGGTCATAATGTTGAGCAGCATGGTGGGAAGTGTGTTTGTATCCAGAAACAGAAAACTTGTTCAAGAACACCAGTGGTGAGAACTGAGCCACACAGAAATGAAAATAAACTGCTTGTTTTTGGGATCACTATTTTGCTTCTAGACACCTCTGTCCAGGTCAGATGTTATGTCTTTCACTGGCAAAATGATATAAAAGCCCCCAAAGTATCTGTCAGAAAGGTAACTCTGGAACTGGAGGCAATGCATACATGCCATGGGAGTACCATAATTAAGCCAGTTTGCCATGCTGAGGGGTCAGGGTTCCCAGTGTGAGTGTGCTGCTGGGAAGACCACACCTGCCCTGCCTTCAGAGGCTGGAAAAACTTTTTTGTTATGCTGCACAGTTCTTTGCATGCCACAGCTTGCTCTGAATTCCCACACAGCTCCTTGTGTGGGGTTCTGCTGTCATGTACAGCAGATATACCCATGATATCCAAAGTCCTTCACATCTGGATTACGTGTATTTTTGTGGATTTGCTAGAAGGATGAAAGACCCACTCCCTGTGACCCTGTAAGTTAGAAATAAGGGATAGGGTTTTTTCCCACAAGTCTACTTTACTAGTTATAATATTGTGATCGGAACTGACTTTCCAAAATATTCTAAGCAATTTTTATGAGTTAGTAAAATCATCAGATCTTCCCTCTAAAACAAAGAAATTGCCAATAAGTCCCCAAGAATCTGGTGCAAATATTCAGCCTGAGGCTTCTTTACTCACTGCTTTTGTTGTATTTCTGTCATTGAGATACTCTTACTGGATAAAGCCTTAGGTCAATTTTTTGAGTTGTAATCCCCTTAATATCAGAAGTTGTTATGGGAGAGAACATGAAAAGCTAAGAAAGCAATAGTTTCAGGAATTGGTTTCTTTATGGCTTTTCTATTAACTTTTTCCTGGCAATCATGCTCATTAATTTGGTATACTCCCCATTTTAACACACACACACACATGCACACAAAATCACAGAAACTTTACAAAAATTGTTATAGGGAGTCACTTATGCTATATTTGTTGCCAATATAAATAATTTAGAAAAAGAATTCTTTTTATTGAATGGTACATTTTACTCTAACATAATGATTTTTTTTACAATTTTGCTTGCTCATTTATGTGATAGGGCAATTAATCTTTTTGAGCAAATAATTGCAAAAATATTAATCTGCTGAGAATTTTAGAAATACAACAGCTTTTATGTCCAGGCTGCTAAAATGTAATGGAAATTTCATAATATTAATTTTAGCTGTTTTATGTGAAGGGATCATACAAAATGACTTTCTCACCAGTCACAGCCCTAAGCGCATCTGGTTCTATTTGGTGTCTGGGGTATTACATCTGGGGTATATTTATATTTGCTGTGCAAAGAGGAAAATATGGGCCAGTCTTGCCCTGTATTTTCAACCTATATTTCCCTTGGAGCCAGAGTCCAGCTTTTAATGTTCACTCTACCAACAGAAAATAAAACATAGAACTGTACAAGCCCGTGGCTGAGTTTCCTTGCATGCTTAGAATCAGTGGCAGGACACAACAGAAAAACCTTTCTTCTAGCAAAAGTATATAGATTAGAAGTTACTTTAAAGCTGAAAAGATGAGTATGAACCTGTAGCCTGTTCCCCTGCCAGCACAGTCCATAACTGCCAGTCAAAGATTGAATCACCAAGCCCTGAATTTCAAGATCACACTTTAAAGAAAATAGAAGGAAGTTCCTTCAAGGATGGAAGTGCTGAGCAACTCCAATGCATGATGCAACTGAATGGCAGCAATTTATGTTTCTTGCTGTATAGAAACTGGGCTCTGCTCACCCAGCTTTCTGCCTGCATGGTGTTAGTGGCATCTTTGTCACAGCAGAAAGAACAAGCCTTAGAAAAAGCTATTGAATAAAAAAAAATTTAAAAAGATTACCAAATGCTATCTTTCTCTAAAAAAATCTGTAACATCCTTTCCAGACATATCTGTATGTAGCTGAACACAGAGTTTGCCAGAAAACAGTCTCTTGTGCGTCTTTGAAAATAATTAATAGATTTCATTACACTTTTATGGCTAAAGCCAGGTAGAGTCTGGTGGTTTTAAAACATAGATGATACTTAATGTTCTCCTTTTTCATCACCTCATTTGTATTCTTTATTTCTGCTAGCAAGTTCTTTCATTATCTCTGCATGATACTTATTTAGTACTGTCAGGGCTATTTTCTCTTGTATTCTCTTCATCTGGTTTGTTTTGTTTCTTCTAAATCTTATTTGTGGATTACTCTAAAAGAAAAGCACTAATGCTATTTTAGGTGATTTTCAGTGTCCTCTGTCTGTATTTTATTTTATTTACAGATTGTTGTGTCATAGGTCTGTGTCACTAATTCTAGAGCTCCCTAAAATGTACTTTACAAATAGAAAAAGTCCTCAGCTCCTCAAGAAAACATGGTTTAAAAGTAAGCTTACTTACTCAAGGAAAACTCCCTTTAGAGTCAACATAAACTTTGGCCATTCCTGTCAGGCCTGAGGTGTGCAGTCATATGTATGTTTTTTTCTTCAAATTACTCCCTGCTTTTTTCCAGTCTGAAAAGACAATACAGAGATTATGTTTCCCTCTCATAAGTCATCCAGTAGCACCACGAGGATCAGTTGCATGATTGGTACTATTGAGTGTGGACAGACAGATATGAAATCTAGACATTCCCATTATCAGTCTCCTGTTTTGTGGAGACCGCAACTGCAAAAATGGAAAACAAATTACAAACCAGCAATTTTGTAGAACATTTTGGTTGATTACAGGAAAACATTTTGTAATCATCCCAAAGCACTACTAGCTGTCCATCAAGGAGATCAGTAATTCAAAGTAGTAGTAAGTTTTTTCTGTGCATAAATAATCCATTATAATGATGATATATGGCAATTCACATTTATTATTGATGAGAATGGCACTGAAAGTTAGTTATAATCATTGCTTCTGAAGCTGTCCAAGCATAATAGATTTGTGAAAACAAATATAAAAAAACAGTGGCAGAACATGTGATAAATAAATCCCATTAGGTCCAGTAACACGACACAGGCAAGGAAGAAACCCACTGGGAGATTTACTAGTCAGTAAAGAAAAATACACATTCACAATATTAATTACAACAGTGAATACTTTATTGGTTCTAAAACAACTTCCCTCTTTGCTGCAAGTGGATAAATAGATAAGGCTTACTAGCAATGGAAAGCATTAGAACCTAATTAAAACTGACAACTGAGCTGTATGAAAATAGAAGAGCACATGTAAACATTTTTTCTAGTAATTGATGAGGTGAAGAACAGTGGCTTTTCTGCTGAATAAGTAATTTGTCACACTGTAGGACAGACACTCATGGTAGATATAATAACTTGCTAGTGAGGTAAAACTCATTAATATTGTGTGGTGCAGTCAATATGCTGGAGGGAAGGGATGCCATCCAGAGGGACCCTGACACGCTTGGGAGGTGTCACTCAACATGAGCTGGAAATGTTCACTGTGAGTGGCCCAGAAAGCCAACCAAATCCTGGGCTGCATCCAAAGGAACACAGCCAGCAGGTCAAAGCAGGTGATTCCTCCCCTCTACTCTGCTCTGGTCAGTCCCCACCTACAGTGTTGCATCCAGCTCTGGGGACCCCAATGTAGGAAGGACATGGAGCTATTGGAGCACATCCAGAGGAGGTCATGAAGTTGATAAGAGGACTGGACCACCTCCCCTACAAAGATAAGCTGAAAGAGCTGAGACTGTTCAGCTCAGAGAAGAGAAGGTTACATGGACAACTCACAGCAACCTTCCAGTATCTGAAGGGGCTCTCCAGGAAAGCTGGAGAGGGACTCTTGGTCAGGAACTGTAGTGACAGGACAAGAGGAAATGGGTATAATTTAGAAAGAGGGAAAATTTAATTTCGGTATTAGGAAGAAACTCTGTAGTGTGGGGGTGGTGAGGCACTGGAACAGGTGGCCCAGAGAGGCCGTAGATGCCCCAGCCCTGGCAGTGTTCAAGGCCAGGTGGGATACAGCTTTGGGCAACCTGGTCTAGTAGGTGTCCCTGCTCATGGCAGGTGGCTTGGGACCAGATGGTCTTTAGGGTCCCTGCCAACCCTCAGCATTTTATGATTCTGTGATTCTGCAGTACATTTTCTAGTTGCCCTGCATATGCTTAACTCATTTCAAACTGTGAATTAGAAGAGATCATGTATTTTTCAACAGGACTGTTTAGGGATTTACCATTTTCAGAGGCAGAGGAGGGCTGAGTATCACTCAGCTGCAGGTGTCTCCTGCCTATTGCCTTCTCCCCAGTGATGGGGGGTGTGTTTTCAGCACGGTCACTCAGAGCAGCCTAGCATCCTTACTGCCTGTGAAGAACATGGTCTGCCTTCTCGTTTGCTCCAGAGAGAAACAGGCTGTGTGCCATTAGTCCCTCGCTTAGTTTAAATTCCCATAGCAGAATACAGTGAATGGCTTAATGGTGAAATACAGTGACATGGCATGGCCTTAATGTCATAATTATCCATAAAGGACTGACAGAGATCTTTTAGTGTCTCCAAAGAAGTCAAGAGACAAGTCATTTATAAGTCCTGCTGAATAAGTAAAATAAGCCTTAAAATCAACTTATTATGTAAGTCCAGTAGTGTTTCTGCAAAGGTTTCTGGTAATAAAACTCAGCAGCAGCAGAGGTTTATCCTTAATCCTTGACTTTAACTGGGTGTATAGTTTGGCCAAATTCTGAAGGGAATCAGAGGTTTCCTGCTGTCATATGATGGGGAAGAGGGGAGGATGCTGTGTTCAGCAGGTCCCAAAGCCTATGGCAACATATTGTTTGATCAAAGGCACAGGTCCCCTGTGGCCAATTAAACAGAAGCCCACATGAATAAGCTGCTGTTGTAGACAGTGAGGCAAATGCCCTCACTGGAACCCTTGTCATAACAGTCTCTTGGGAATGTAGAAATTCCTGGCAACTGTGGTGCCTCCCATTACACAGCTGGTTAAAGTAGAAGAGCATTTACTGCTCCCAAAGGTGGGGGCTTAGCAGAAGCCTCTTGCTCTGGGCACAAAGCAAGTGTTCTTCACAACCTCACAGGGATAGGATGGCTCCTGAATTAGAAAGAGGAAAAGAAAGGGTTAGTGACAGGTAAGAGTACTTTTTACATGAGACTTTAAAATTGATCTTTATAGGGTAATACTTCTCTGGAATAACTATTTCCTTACAAGTGACCTCCTGTCCTATCAAAGCTATGTTCAGATCATCTGCAGCTGTTATTTCCATGAATATGGGATAGCTGTGTTTATCATGTAGCTTTGACTTCCTCTGCATGCTGCATGCCCGTCTCTCTTGGCTGAGCCTACTTTTAACATTTCAAAGAGTTGAGCAGCTTCCAGCAGCCACCGTCTGTGAGCATTGTGGTCATCCCAAATTTGTGCCAATACATTTTTATACAGCATTTGACAGTCCTGTACTTTGTGAGTTTTTCTCATCTTAGTGTGAAATACACAAACCTGCTTATACTTAATCTTAGAAACATTTTTTTTCCAGTTTGTTCAGATAAATCTCCTTGGCTCAGCAGCAAACCCATTTGCTTGCAAGGGCTCTGTGTTAGTTGGTGGGAAGTTTTGTCAGAGCTGCATTTAAGTGTGTTTGTTTAGCAAAGCTCAGGCCTGATGCATCAAGCTGATTGAATGTCAGTTTCAAATTTGAAGGCAAAATGGTCATGCACAATATTCAAACAATGTGTGGTGTACATTGCAAAAAAAAAAAAAAATTGGCAGGCACAACTCCACAGAGTAAAGCCTGGTCCTATATAAGGCCTCCAGGAAACAGGGGTTGCTGTATATAATAGTTTTTATTGTAGATTACGAAAAAAATTACTGGTTTTCTTGCTGGATTTGAAGATGTCTGTCTCTTCTGTATGTGGAGTGTTTATATCCCTGGTAGAAATGAGAATGCACAGCTCAAGTCCACTCTAAGTAAGTGGTAAACTCCAGCTGAGGATTGCATCTGGGATCACAATAGGTGGAAAATATCAGCCAACTGAAAGGAGACATTGGAGATATTTACTGGGCAACTAATGACAATAACTACTTTCACAGTGATAACTCTTCAGCTCTTAAAGTTAAGGCACTAATACAGTCATTCCTGGAGTGGATCTCAAAATGGTTTCTTCCCATTGGGTGAAATGTCTAAATTTAAGGCCTGCTCCAAACACTCCTGAAGCTATTGGAAGGCTTCCCATGGATTTCAATTTGTAGGCAATAAGTATGACCCTTTTTAAGCTTTTAATAATAATTCCTTCAGTCAAGGAAAAACAAAATCTCATTCCAAATATTTAGATTGCTAAAGAAAGGCATGTAGTACTATTTTCCACAGCATTTTATGGAGACACAGGTCAGAATGGAGAAAAATTTTCACGCCTGTTTTCCCACAGGATGTTCAAAGAAATCCTGTGAAATTATTCTTTTCCATGAGGTAGGAACAGACAGTGTTTAATATAGGCTAATGATTAAGAAATCTGCTGGAGAGAAAGAGGGAAAGATGATGTTTTGGGGGTTTTTTTGTATTAAAAGGATTCAGGTGTGAAAATCTTTCATCTTCGATAATTCCTTGAGTGAGGGAGTATCAGTAGTCAGAAGCAGACATTTCTCTTGTGTTTGAGGATTGGGACTGTGTCAATGAAGCTGACCCTGTGACTGAAGATCTGCTTGCAAACGGTTGTTGGACTGGGTCCAGCAGCTCTCATTACTTGACAAGTGCTCCACTGGTTCCCAGGGATGGGCATCGATGAGCTACAGCTCACACTGAAATAGCAGAGGCAGCTCCCTGCCCTGTGCTGCATCTTGTGGAGATGTGTGGACGCCCTGAGGGAGAGTGCTGTGATTGATGCTGCAGAAATCGGAGTCCTAAGGAACTCAATATTACACTCATTTGTATTATGTCACATAGATATGGAGAAGCGTTAAAATAAGTGACTTCTAAAGTGTTTTCTGATGGTGCTGCTGATTTAAGTGGGATTATAGCCCATTAAACACCCGATGTATGACTGTCTTTAGCCATTTTACAGATACAGCCTCTGGCTTTAAATGCTTGAGACTTAGACCCATTTGTTACGGTGAGTAATTTTTTAGACTTTTTAGAGAGTGGTTGTGGGAGCAGTTTTTGGTTTCTCTTGGTTAATCCTCTTCTAGGGTTTGTCTTCTAGCCGAGCGTAGAACAACTGACCTATGGATAGTGTCACAGGTGACAGATGACCGGTAAATAGGGGAGTTAGCCTGTGGCAAAGATAGCGAGGATAATTTCAGGCTTTTTAGTGGCAGAAAGCACAGTTGAAGCAGCATTTCTGATGTATCTATCAGACTGAAATGGAAGAAGGCGGTGCGCCGGCGATGCGTGCGATAGGAGAGCAGCTACCATCCCTGACTCCTAGATCCCACCTAGTTAACTCCTTGCAGCAACACACCAGGCTGCCAAGCACCGGGTTAAAATCAGGCCGAGCCGGGAAGGACGGAACCGCCTGGCCCTTCAGCCCCGCGCCGCTCCCCGGCGAGGGCCGAGGTCTCCCAGCGTGTCCCCCCT
Organism: Pomatostomus ruficeps; assembly: GCA_013400735.1. Taxonomy (NCBI): domain Eukaryota; kingdom Metazoa; phylum Chordata; class Aves; order Passeriformes; family Timaliidae; genus Pomatostomus; species Pomatostomus ruficeps. The sequence continues at coordinate 20,827 of VYZT01052124.1, read as the reverse complement.
CTCCTGCTAGTTCGGTGCCATTTCGGACAGTTCAAAAGTTCACGGGGAGGCTCTGGCGAGGCGGCCGGGTGTGGGGCTGGAGCGTGGACCGCCGGCAGGTCCAGCCTCGCCGGCAGGGTTGGCCGGTGCCTTCTCCCTCCCTCTCTCCCTCCTCTCTCCTCGCTCGTTTCCCGGCGACACCTTGGTCTCCGCAGGTACCGCTCTGCCTCCCCCCGCCTCCCCGTTCCATCCTTCCCCGGTGCCCCTGCAGCATCTCTCGGCCGCCCAGCCGGGCAGCCTGCGCGGAGGGGCGCGGAGGGGCGCGCAGCCCCGGCGGGCCGGGAGCGGCGGAGAGCGGCTGCCCCCCCGGCGGCGGGGGGTGCGGAGGGGCGGGAGGAGGGGGGGGACAA
>VYZT01052124.1:0-19737 GCA_013400735.1 Pomatostomus ruficeps | reverse complement strand
GGCTCGGCTCTGCTCCGGGCGGGCTCGGCGGCCCCGGGACCGCTCCCTGGCACCGGCCCTGGGAGCTCGGAGGGGCTCGGGGGCTGCCACGGAAGCCGCTGCGGCGGCGGGAAAGGGGGTCCCCCCGCCAAGGTGCGGGACGGGGGGGGCTGTGCCCGACCCCCAGGTGCCCGTGGGGCGGGGGCCGGAGCAGTGGGAGGCGGGACCACGGCGCGCGTGGAGTGCCCGGAGCCCAGCCCGCGGGCTGGGAGGGGTGCCCCGGGTCCCCGCTCGGCCCGGGTTCGGCTGCCACTCTTCTCCGGACCCCTTCTCCCCGCGCTGCGATGTGTGCCAGAGCCCGGCGGGTTCCCAGGCGCTGACTCTGCCAAGTACCACAGCCTTTCCTGCAGGGACGCATCCCATCTCCGCCGTCCTGAGGGAGACTTTCCTCCAGATTTAGATCTGGGCTTTTTCCATCAGCGCCTGGAAGAGCTGTCTTGGCTATTTAAAACGTACCGGTTATTCGAAACAATTTAAATACAGCACGTGTGGTCACTCCTGGGGCCATCTTCCCACAGGAGACCTTTACCTGCACTTGATGTGGAGGATTTTTTTTAGTGCCCATGTAGTTACTGGTAGTCACATGAGTTATCCAAGTGCTTGATTAACACACTCAGCTGCTCTTTCCCTAACCCGATGGGTTTTTTGTAACTGTAAATAGAAATACCCACTCTAAGAAATGCATGACTCTTTCAGTAAGCATACGTGTGTTGTACCACTGTTTTCTGAGAGGTGTAATCAATAAGCAATTAGCCTGTTAGAACTGGTATGATGAGCAATGTCTTGTTTTTACGATTGTGTCTGGGGAGTTTGTAAACGATCACATAACTGTTCTCCGAGAGCATTTGTTGGACAAAATAGGTGAGAGAGAGGAGGTTTTATATTTTCCTGATACCTCTGTAATGATGAGGGAGAGCACAGCTGGAAAGCTGCTTAGTAGTGCTTCAGAGAACAGCAGACATAGTAAAGAATCTCTGCAGCAAAATACTACCTTGGAGTAATTTAATGAAATGCAAGGGTATAGAGGAAATCTGCTTTTGGAAATGATTGCATATCATGAGAGGGCAGACATAGAAAATGTTGCAAATGTGTATATGCGTGTAAAATGGATACTACTACTCAGAGCAACAGATCTCTTGTAAGGTGTCACAGGATTAAGAGAAAGATCTAAGAGTTTAAGAATTCCATTTGGAAGCAACAGAATTCATGTAATCTCTTGGCAAGAAGTTTAGTTGACGAAATCTGAGTGGCACTGTAGACATTAACTTTCTTTTTCTGTTTTTGCCAGTGGCGGCACCTGACTTGCTGGATCCCAAATCGGCCACTCAGAACTCCAAACCACGATTATCGTTTTCCACCAAGCCTACCGTGCTCGCTTCACGGGAGGAAAGCGATTCGGCCATCAATGTTATGAAATGGAAGACAGTCTCAACAATTTTTCTGGTGGTAGTTGTGTACCTAATAATTGGAGCAACAGTATTTAAAGCCCTGGAGCAGCCTCATGAGACCTCCCAGAGAACCACCATTGTGATTCAGAAGCAGACGTTTGTATCTCAGCATTCCTGTGTGAATGCAACAGAGCTTGATGAACTGATTCAGGTAATCCATACCAGCCCCCTCATCGCCTTGCCTTAGAGGAAAAAATTATATATGGCAGTACTGCAGTGAAAAGGGGCAAAACCTTTATAAGCAAAGCTCTGTATTGGCCGAGCAATGTAACAAGTGATAAGACCAGAAGTTGAGCATTTGCATTTTTGTGCAAAGCCTCATGGTTGAAAAGCTATTGCTATTTTTAGGTCCAGAATGCTTGGTAAAAGGCCTTTTCACTGAAGCCTCCCATTATGCTAATTAAATGATTATTCATCAGCAATATATATAATTAATGGTTCACAAAGGAATTGGTATATTGATTGTGCCTTACAAGTTCTGTCAATATTTGAAGTGCCTAATTCTGAGGAAGAAGCTGCACCATCCATTGCCTTAAAGGACTCCTAATTTACTGTGATTTTATCAGCTTGCTTTCCTTCCAGCTGTATGTTTCTTTATATTGATTTTGTTTTAAGTACAGGAAAGTACCATGGACTTCCTACTTTGATCTTAAATCTCAATTTTCTCTGCTTCTTAAAGGCACATCCACAAATGATGCACACTAGTGTGTTCCTACTAATGTGACTTTACCCTTGCAGGTCACCCGCCTCAGAACCATAGGAGATATTTATTTGCAGTAGCACAGAACTAGATCTGGAGCCTTATAAATGCCCTTCCAACTTAAATCCCATTTTCTTATGAATATCCAGTGGCACTGGAGGGAATAGCAGAGGGCTGCCAAATAACATCAGTTCTGGGCATGGGACAATGAAATGGGAGACTGGAGTGAACGGTCCAGAGTTGGCAAGGATTGTCTCTTTTCTTAACAGCATTCATGAGGCTATCTGGGTCTACAGGGCCCAAGATGGGACAGGAAGAGCAGGAGAGGGCATTGGGCATCCAGACCATGGTGAGCAGGAATTCTGGAGCATGCCAGATGCATGGGCAGCAAAGATTTCCGGAGGTGTTTTTTGTCAGCAGATATGGCTGGGAGTTTAGTAGTTGATTTTACCTCTCTAGTCCAATCTGCCTTGAGCATCAGCATGGACATGGGGATTTTTTCAGTTTTATATATAGAGTTTTGATATGCTGAGTTATTTTTGTGGTGCACTACTTCTGAGTTTTAAAGGTAAGCTGGGAAAATGTCTTGTATTTTGTGATTTCTCCCCTGCCTTGTTGCTAAAATGTGTTCCAAAACTGCTACCCTTTAAATGCCTGTCAACTCCTCTCTCCATGAGTCTGGACCAGGCACGCCTGAGGAGGTACTGCTGATAGTGATTTAGATGCTGTGTAATAACTGTGTTCCAGTGGTTTTACCAGCAGAATGTGAGATAATCTTTCAGAGAAACACACATGCACATTCTGATAAAAAATAACTCTTGTAGCTACTATAAATAGCCTCCTATGAAATTTTTAGGTCAGATACTGTACTTGTGAAGATAAAAAAAGAAATTTTGAAGCAATATTGTCTTACATCATCTGAGAGATGGACCTTAAGGCAAACACTATTGAAGTTTGCTCTAGAGTACCTAGATATTTTAGCCTTTATGATTCTCTGCCCAGAAGCACAGATTGATAATAAAAAACCACTTCATCAGCATTCAATGCCCATTTGATGCTCTGTGTAAAATAAATGAGTTTCAGTACAATCATCAGAGCACAGATAACCATACCAGCATTAGCTTCCATCTCCACTAATGATCTTGCCACGACCAGAAAAGCACAAGCGTGTGAACCATGGGGAGGTGACACAGTCTCCCACAGCATATGGATGAGAGAGAATTGTGGGAGAAGTTTCCTCTGAGTGTTGTTGGGGTAAATGGAAAACTCAATTTGGCCTTGTTCCCTTCTGCTTCTCTGCAAAGAGCACCACAACGTGGAGGTAGGAATGTGCTGTTACACTCCTTTCATAGGAGCAGAGCCAGGGCACAGGGAGACCGTTTGGGTGCCTTGCTTTACAAAAAGTAAGTGTTAGTGAATGACATCAGGTTGTTTATGGGTTGGGAATTTCTGCTTGCCCAATGTAAAATGGGAAAGCAATGCTAAAAAGGAGTCTCAAATTCTTTTTCCAGGTCCAGGTTGCTATCTTACATGTGGGGTCATATTTCTTCCCTAGTTCCCACTTTGTCACAGAAACTAAATTAGTGAAATACATTTTGTCTCTCTGGGATTATGTCTGACTGTTATTACAATATAATGCAGTGTTTCTTCAGTTTTCATTAGATGTCTATGAATAAAAATAAATAGTGTGTGCAAGGAAAAAGTAAATGTTATTTGCAAATACATTGAAAGCTATAAAACTGAAAATTAATATATACTAGAGTAGAAGGGAGCTGGAATGATTAGTTTGTGTGAAGAAAATTACAGAGCTTACAGACTGTAATGTCTTCTTTAATCAAGTATTTACCTTGAGTCAAACTATAATGAAATTCATTATAATTTTTCTTTTTGAACTTAGTGTTCTGGGAATCTAGAAACTGTTTTGGCTCTTTCATGCTAGTTGTTGCTCAAGGTACTTATCATGCCAGGCTTTTTCAATCTTAGCAAACTTCTACTCTGCAATTTAATCCTTACTCTGAAGCAGGCTGGACTACCCCAAGACTGTCCACTGGCAGTACAATATGTGGTAGCTTGTTCAGGTGAGCACATTAGAGAGACTACTTGGAGAGCACAGATTCAGCTAAAAAAAAAAAGTACAAGTGGAATGACAGTCCGGTTTGCCAGCACTCAGGAGCCATGGAGTTTCCAGCACCTTGGCTAAAATCTTCCTTTTGTTACAAAGCTGTTTAAAACAGTTTTCTGTGCTTCTATAAATATGCACAGGATAGGGATTTTCCCCTTCCTGTCTTCTCCATCCTTATTTTATCTCACAAGCCCCCGAAAGCTCTCTTGGTACAACAATATATACTGTTGCCAACTTTTTAGCAGGCACAGGTTTATTTCCTGGGTTTTGAATTCCTGAAACTTTGTATTGTCACATTGACCGTGTGGCTCCTCTGGGTGTACTAGGCAAGACTTATACTTTTATACACACCATACATTTTATATAGATGTAAAATATGGGGCAACAGAGAGCTGCTATGCAGCCTAGAAATTGTGCAAAGTTAATGAAATAGAGTGCTCTGATGATGGCACTGAGGTAAATTCAGCTGCCTCAGAAAAAGGACCTGTGTTTTCCTCATAACTTTTCAGTCGAGGACAGCAGTGTTGTTCCTGTGCTGGCAAAATAAAGACATGGTCTTCATGACCTCTTCTGCCTCTGACTTCCATGGCCCAGTGTTGCAAATCTCAGTCTAAAGCACTTCAGTTACTTGCTGCCTCACTGTAGCAGAAGGTACCTGCAATGAACAACAGCAACGCATGACCATAGGAGGTATATCCAGGTACATAATCCCTTTGATATTTTGTGACCACTTCCACTTAGTACCATATTAAAAATGTGCAGAAGCCATGCAGAGCATATCTGTGCACCCAAGAGGCCAGTTTTTCCAGGCAATTTCAACTCCTTTTGCTGTAGCCTGAAGTCAGCATTAACAACAGCATTAAGTGGATGCTGTCCCTGAAGGTGCTGAGGTGGGCAGTGCACAGCACTCAGTGGTGGTATATCTAAATCTGCAACTAGAGAAATAGCCCAGGAGGGAAGCCTGTGAGAGTACAAACACTACCTGGGTGAGTAATGAGACTACAACAGAGCAGCAAGCTGTGCAGGGTCTGAGGTCAAACTTCATTTTTTCAGTTTCAATTGGAAGGTCTGGGAAGGACCTCACTTTTTAACAGATGAGGAAACATTGGTTTGGTACAGGTTATGTGTGGTACCTAATACCTCATAAAGCTGCAGAAAGGAATATGGCCAGGTTATTTCCTACCATTTCTTCTTTTGGAAGAAGAATACTCTACAATTCATCACAAGTGGTGTTTTGGTTTCTCTGTCTGTGCCTGCTCTCAACGTGGCCCTGTCACACAATGCAAAGTAACTGTCAGATGACAGAATAAAAGAGTCAATATAGTTCAGACTGTGTGGATTTAATGTATATGTGACAAAATATATAAACCTGATCTTCGTTTACACTAAGGATTTTTTATGTCTTGAGTCCAACAATTTTTCCCTCTTCACTGAACTTTTTGTTGGTAGAAGTTGATAGCAAGCTGGGAGTAATCCAGCTATACACACAAATAACAATAAACATTAAAGAATGAAATAATTCTCTAATGGGAGCTCTTGCATCTAATTATTTCAATCTGATTCTAATTTTCTTTTAGTTTGTTGACTGTTTCTTATAGCAAGCTTGCCACTAAGCATTTAAAATGTTAGATACATCTTCCAAACTCAGATGCACAAAATGTATTGCCAAGAACTTAGAAAAATTTTCTGCTGCACCTGTGCATAGTAGCAAATGTAAAGAGAGAGCTTATGTTACACTGCTGATGTTCAGGTGGCACTCACGTCCTCATGCAGTGCTGTGCAGCCACGAGACTCTTATGTCTACCTTCATGACACCTCCTGCAGTTGTGTCTGGGAACTGCTGAGCCTGACCAAATGTGATCTTCAGCAATGCCATGAAATTGTCATCATTGTTGTTTCATACACCTCATTATCTCTATAGGATCCCGAAGATCCTATGGAGGAAATGAGGGGCATGGAAAAAAAAGTGAATTTGCTTTCCCCTTGCCCAGAACTCTTGTTGTTCCTAGGACATAAGGATGTGACCAATATTTTGTATTGTGGGATGTCTTGGCAACGAGAAGCAACTGTTTGTCCCCCTGCCAAAGAAAAAGCTGATTAGGAAAAAAAAAGAGAAGAGCTTTTTATGTAAATACCACCTACTTATATATTGCTTAGAAGTTATTTTTGTTGACCTTTCTAAACCAAAATGGAAAAAAAAAATATTCCTTTTTATATCCAAGCAAATTGTTAAATGTATTATTTTGTATACAAAAAAGGGAAATAAGAAAAATTTCAGTTATATTATTTAAAATATCTAGAATGTCCCAACAAGCTGGTGTAAATTATTATAGTTATCTTAGCAAGTTAATTCTGAAAATTAATAAAGAGTTTTCAAGTACAGGTACAATGAAACATAAGTTAATAATAGAATGTAGTTAATTTCCTGTTCCTTTAGCAGAAAGATCCTTCAAATATATTTATTCTGAAACCCTAACAAGTGGAAAAAATACTATTATATTAAGCAGCACAATCTTTTAATGTGTTCCAGGGGCTGTGTGTGGTAATTCTTGTCTTGTAAAGCCTTGCTTTTGAAATCTGAACAAGTTTTCAGGGTGCTGCACTAAGCTGTCTCAGCAGTAATACTTCTGTAGAGTTTTAAATTCAGGACCTCTCAGGGTATGTGGCTTTTTCTGAAAACTGAATGCCCACAAAAATGTGCTTGCATTTAAAACAAACAAACAAACAAAAAGAATTAATGAGCCACCAGGATTAGCTGAATTGAGCTGGATCGCACAAGTTGATCACCTTGAGTTCTGTATGGGCTTGTGGCTGACGTGGGGAGAGCAGCTCTCTGTGCAGGGCTCCACAGTTGAGTGTCATTTCTGTTTTCATCTCACATTTGTGTCAGCTGCATTGTCCCTTTTCTTTCCATTCATCTCTTGGATCATGAATGAGACCAAAACAGGGATTTTTTAAATCTCCCTTGAGGAAAAAGGCTTTTTTTCCTCTTTATCTCTCTTGAGGAAAACCTGACATAATTATGAATTACGTTGGAGCAGTGTTTCTTTCTTCAAACTGGCATCACCAGGAAGTCATCATGGCTTCTTATGTGACTAATTTCTTGTAAAAATATTTTACTTTAAAGTATGCGTTTGCTGCATCTTCAATTCTATAGTTGAAGGTAGGTAGTTACATTAAGTTGCACCTCTACCAGTAGCCGATTTTGTCTCTTTCACAGGCTTCTTTACAACTTGTATTGGAGCCCCAAGGAAATTGTTTTGCAAGAAAATAATTTTTCAGGAATATTTTATTTAATTACAACTGGATAAGCTCCTTGATTATGTAGAAAACTGTTAAAATAAAGAAGTGTAAATCCTTTCTCTCCCAGAGATTAGAAGGTATTTGGGTTTGCTGTATAATTTTTGTAGATAGGAAAACACAGAGATGCAAAGATTTTGTTTTCAGTCAAATCCAAAATTTATTTTGACAAAATTAAAATTTATTAACTAAACCTATTAAACTCGAATAAAATTTTATTAATTATTTGAATCACAACATTTGTAAACATTTTCAGTCCTGTGAGCTGTAGCTTACGGGTCCTCTAAGCAGGAACTTTTTGAGCTGGTTTGAATGTACCAGTTTAAACCCTAAACATTATTAGTGTCTCCTTTTGCAATTGTTCCAGCCTTTCCAAAAGAAAGCAGGAACCATGCCATGTCTGGATCCTAGCCTGGAAGCAGCATTTATGCTTTGTAAAACTTAGAGCCTTGAAAAGATTGATAGACCAGCATAAAAGAAATTGACACTGTAGTGTATTTTATTTATTTATCTGAGGATCCAAAATACCATTGCATCGGTTTTTCAGTGTGCCATCTGCATTTCAGTTATGAAGCTCGTGACAAATTGCAAATACCAGAAGCAGAGCTGCCTGTTGATGGTGTTTTCAAAGCAATGAAGAGAGAAATGAAGGACTTTCAAAGCTGTTAAAACATGAAGCACAGGCACCATAGTGTGAGTTGGTGGCCTGTGTGTGTGTCTGTCCTTAGCACGGTGTCTGCCCATCAGAGCACTTGGGCTTATGTACTCTTACCTCTAGGTGTCCTGGCAGTCCTACCTGGTACAGTGACATCCTATGTCTCTTTTCCTCCTGCTGTGTCTGTGTCTCCTTTCTGCTTCACTCTGGTCAAAAATAAATGTTCAAATGCAGTTGTCTCCTTCCATAACACCCTCCCCCCAATTCTACCTGTGTTTCCAGATCACAGAAATATTTACTAAATGAAAGATCTCTGTGAAAGATCTTTGATCACACCCTTACCCAGACCTGTCCTTCACACTGACACCCACGTGCTGTGGTTGAGTCTGGATGGGTTGCAGAAGCCCGTGGGTTCTGTGTACTCCTTGCTTAGGTTTCTGCTGTTCTCCCACTTCTTGTTCTGTACTCAGCTTCTGGAAGAAGGGATTTGTTTGCCAAACTTTATCTTGCCCGGGAGCATTTCCTACAGGGACAGGACAGCTCCCTTTTCTGTAGTAATTTTCTACATAGTGGTTAAACCAAAAGGATTTTTTAAAGCAGTTTTTATCCTTCAAAAGCATTATTTAATGGGAGAATAATAAATAAGTTCTAACTGCCCTTGTCACTTTTTTGTTCAAGCAATTGGTTACAAACTTTTTTTCCTGTTTCCGGAGCTGAGACCCGTAAAGATTACATTTCCTTCAAATGAACAGTTTTATAGGGCCTAGAACTTAGCTTAGCCTGATTGCATCTGAATGCCAGCTTTTGTCTTAGAAAGGGTGGCAGATATGACTCATAAGTAAGTCAGTTCTGCTGAACAGCTTTTTGCATAATTCTTCCAGTCTGTAATCTCAAGAAGAAGAGAAAAGCCTTCTTCCCTGAATGTATATGTATACATACATATACATATGTGTGTACACACAGACAATTTATATACACAGAAACCCATGGGGTTTGTAATGCATATTTAGAAATAGAGATTTTTTTATTAGGTTTCTGCATGTTTTTGGTCTAAGTAGTTGTGAAAGAGAGTGAGAAGAGTCCTTCACTTCTCCAGCATGTAGGGTACTAGTCTCCAGTGTAGAGTATACTCCTATATTATACAAACCAAAAGGAAAAACAAGGAATCACAGAACTATAATACAAATACTGTTGCAATCTCTTTCAACATCAAGGCCCACAGATGTGTGTTTTGAGGCTGGAGAGTTGTTTGCTAAGTGTTAAAAGCATCCTGGTGTGCCTTTGAACTGAGAACTAGGATTTCCATTTCTTGCAAACCAAAGCTGAAATAAAAACACAGGACTTTTGCAGTAGCTGGACCACATGAGATGTATCTTTACACTCTAAAGGGAGAGTGCCCTTGTCAAAGGCAGCAGAGCTATAGCAGTGAAGGAAGAAATCCAGGCTGAGAAATGGTTTTCAGAAACTTTGAGGCACATCTGACTTTTTGACATCACTTGTTAAGTGGCTACCAGGAAGCACAACCTAACTCCCAGCAAGCTGAGTAATGAAAGAAAGCACGCTCTGGATTTTATCAGAAGCATAATTTGAGGTGCTTCTATTTTAATCTTTCAGTAGAAGAGCTGAGAGTAATGAACTGTTGTGTTACATCATTTCATAGAAGTGAAGTGACTGGAAGATGGTACAAAAACATGTACTCAGAGCCTGGTGTGGCACATGGAGATGAGCATTGGAGTGACTGGTTTGACACACACTTATTTCTGCCTGATTCCCGTGTGAGACAACAGCTGACTACCAGAGGCCGGCCTTCACACTTCATAACCTCTCCTTGCTTTCCTGTGCCTCTGCAGACCCACTGAGTGGCTGTAGCTCTCTGGCCAGCAGGCTGGCTTTTGTCAGTCCATGCCATTGACTCCTTGCAGGGTCAGAGCACCCAAGGATGAAATCCCTGACCTAGAATTGTCTTCTGTTCTCAGAATAGGACTGTGGTGTTTGAAAGACTGTTTCATCTCTTGTTTTGACAGCAGAAAAGTCCCAATATTCTATGTCTTAAGCTCCAAAGCAAAGTTCAGCATGGCCTCTTATAGAGAGATGCCTGTGTGAACACAGGAATAACGCAAAACCGCACAATGTATTTACCAGAAAGTGTTTCTAAATTCTATAGGAAATGAAAAGCTGACATTGAATTAAAATGTGATTCGTGCTGTCACTCTCCTTTTCCCAGTGTTCTGATTTCAAGCAAAAAATGTATGATGTGAAAGCTTATGTGCTTTTGGAGCTCCAGTCACACCTGGCCTGTCCACTCCAGGCTCAATAATCTCTGCCTCTTTTTTCTGATTACTAAAGCTTCTTCCCAAATGTGGCTGCAAAGCCAAGTAGCTGGGATGTGTGGGTGTAGTGCAAGTGAGGACTTGATCTCAGACACACTTCATGTCTGTCCTAAGATATAGTACAGAGGCAGCCTGAGAATTCACCTAACTCAAAAAATGGGAGTTTTCTAAAATTTTTAAATGTTTCAAAATTTTATCTCAATTCTGTTCACTATCAAAAATCAGGGCCTGATTTGTTTCACCATTATAAAAATAATTAAAGAAGAAAAACATATTACTATAAGTGTAACCATACATTACTATTATTAAAATCATGGTGCATAGAGCTCTTGATTGGGTGCCATGTTCTGGGTTACCCACCCTGCTCAGACCCCAATCACCTCATATGAAACAAGTACTAGACAAAGGCTCTGGAAGAAGGTAAGGCAAGGGAAATAATCTACATAATTTAAGAATTTAATCTGTCTGCATGCGTGTTCTAAGGCTGACTGGCTCTGTAGTGTTGAAGCAAAACTGATTTTTAAGTCAATTTATTTTGTATATAGAATAAAAAAAAAACAGAAAAAATTGCCACTGAGGAGGTCAGTTAACCTTAATACTGGAAAATAATGTTTATAAGTCAGGAAGTTCCCATGTTAAGATCACACGAAATGCTTAGAGGCTGCAACATACGATGACTGTACAGATTATATAGAGTTCTCCTGATTTTACTTTTAGATTCAAAATGCACAGTTACTGTCACTACTGTGTCAGTTAGGGTAAGCCAAAGGTCCCAAGTGATAGAAGGAAGGAAGGAATGAATGAAAGAAGGAAGGAAGGAAGGAAGGAAGGAAGGAAGATGTCAAACTCATAACAAAGGAAGTTTGCTGTAGTAGTAAGGCATCAGTCAAAAAGAGAGGCTGAAGACCAAGAATTAAAGTGACAGAGAATCTAATGTGACAGCTCTGACAGTGAATAATAAGCCTGTTACTTGAAGGCTAAGGCTGAGATCCTGGCCCTTAGTGAAGTTAGTGGAGCCTGGGTTTTTATTTTGGGCTGGAGAAGTGTTAATATCCAATCCTCCAGGTAAGTTTGTGCAGTGGGCATAAGTCAGGCACTGAAATTAGTGCCCTGAAATGTATGAATATTAGGAGTTAAGCAATATATAATTTTCCTCTAAAATTTTTCTTGGGAATAGCCTTATATGAGGATCTTATGATTGCTGACCAGACTAAGGAGAAAAATCACCCTCTGATTTAAAGCACTGAAGTCACCCTTCCTGAAAAATCTGTAGGCAACATTCAGAGACTTTATGAGACAGTAGTATTGACCTCAGTACACCAGTAACCTTACCCACCTGTCGCTCTTGTTTGTCAGGGAGACTCTTGCAGACTACTCTGAAGGAATAAAATGCAGCAGCTTTGTCAGTATCTAGTCTGACTTCTCCCAAACATGGTCATAGCCCAGGAGAAAGCGTAACATTGTGTATTTGGGAACAACCTAGTGATGATGAAGGCATCATCTGGCCCTTTATGACTAAAACTATGCTTTAAACAATCGATAAATTTACAAATGTGAATCAGTAAACGTACAAAGAAAGTCAGTGAGAAATACTGGCAATAAAAAGAAAACAACTTACATGTGATATATAACAGATTTGTTTAAATAGTTGAATACATAATATTTAATAAGAAAGAGTCTTCAAATTAGAAAGAAAGAGGAAGCTGAGGGGTCTGTAAGATCATTAATTTCTTGAAGGAGACAAATTAAAAATTGCTATTCAAGTGTTCCTCGTAATATAAGAACTTAGAAAATTACTTTGAAGCACATACATACTCTCAAAAGCGAAATGCTTTTTAAATGATCCACATGTAATTTGCAGATCTTACTGCCACAGAATGACTTGGCTCCTAAAATACAAGTGAGCTCCAAAAGTAGTTAGATAAATTAATGGTGAAGCAATTCACCCAAGCCAATCTGAACACTATGATGCAGATGCAGCCTCCTACTCAGAAAGTCCCTAAAAGTGTGTGTAGTCAGAACTTAGGAGGCTGTACGAAAAGGAAGCATCTCTGAAAGCAGCCCTGATTATTTTCCTGATTAGCAGTTGGATAGAATCAGAGACATAATAATAGCGGCTAATTGTCTTTTGTAGCCATCTGTTGTGCTTTGGGCAGTTTTGGGTTAAGTTGTGGGTTTTTTTCCTGGAAAAATATAGGTATGGTAGATGAAGTCAGGAAATGCAGAGCTGTAAAGAATCTTTGAGAGGTTTAGATTGGAACACCTTTCGTAAAAAAGGCCTTGAGGTACATACGGCTTCAAAAATGTGCAGTGACGATAAAAGCCCTGAAAACATTTTGTATCTGGATTTGTACAAAACTTGGTATCGCTTGACTCTCTAAACAGGTGCACTGCTCTGGGTAGCTCCTTCATCCAGCACAAGAAACTACTGGAACAAGAATGGTTCCAAAAAATTCCACTGGCCCAGTGCTGTATCATGTGATGTCTTCACCGGGGAGTGTGTTCCCATGTGCAGGTACCAGGGCTTGTGAGGGCAGTTCTTGGTCCCCCGAAAAGTAGCAGTACTCAGGTTGGGCCCTGTATAACGCAGCACACTGGGCTTTGCAAGTCAAAGGAATGTCTGTGCTGGGTAAATCAGAAAATCAATTCAGTGGATGGTTTTCACATGCTCCTTAGTCTGATGTGTCCCTTCCTACACTGATGGAAACACCTGCCTCTATGAGTGCTGCTGTATTTGCTCTTGCCAAGTTGTACATCGTGTACAAATGTAGAAAAAGATTTATCCTTCCAACACAAAGGAAAATTAAACTCTCTTCCCCCTCATTTTCCCCATCCTTCCTCTGTAGGATTGAAAATTCCACCTCTTTGATGTCTGCCTCTCTGTTATTTAAAAATAAAATTAAGAAAAAAAAGAAATTCAAATGAAAGCAGTTAAAAGTCTGTGTAAAGATACCCCAGCTGGCTTTCTGTTGACAACCCTGGTTGGTGGAAATGGTTTAGGTTTGGCAGTAAGATCCCTGTGGCTGATGAGGTTCAGCACCGGACTTCAAAATGGTTACTTTGTGCATCTGAGCTTTGAAAATGACAAACTGGAAATGTTGGATTTTAGTTGGATTTAATGTTGGATTTAAGTCCCATGATAAAAAATAGGTGTGCTAATCTAGCATTGTTATGTTGTAATCTCTATCCAGATCAAGTGACTTCTGCGGGCACCGTTTAGTAACAGAAATGTTTTAATTTCCAGATTATCAAAGTATTTTGGGACTGAAAAAATTAGTACTACTGTACAACACTGGTCTTCTGCAACAGACTGGCCAAATGGAAGATGGTTCTGGTCTGTCCTATCACTGAATATCTTTATGTACCCAATGATTGTTGGACATCTTGCCAAGCAGGAACTATTAGTTGGTTAAAATGCTCATTTTCACTTTATGGTATTGCTTCCTCTGTTGTTCTTTTGTTAGACACCTATTATTATTATTATAAGGATGATGATTAGCAATAAAACCCATTTTAAAGTTTCAGAATGAAATGAAAACTTATATTCTTTGGAATATTTATTACAAGTTTAAAAATACTTTTTCCTGATGTATACTCTTTAACTCAAGTATATATATCTGCTATCGTGATATAACAAAACAGGAATACATTTTGTGATAATTTACAGTAGGTGACACTGCTGAAAGAGGAAATGTTTCATATTTCTTGAGACCATGAAAATGTCACTAGTGGCAAGCTTGTTGATTTTAGTTGCTAGAACTGAATTTTTCAAGAACAGCATTTCTGAAGTATACAGTTGTCTAGAGATACATGTTTGATATTTGACTGAATTTTTTGTTGCTATAGTGAAAGTTTTATAATTGTAAGTGTAATTGCTTTAATTATTGAACTGTCTGTTATATAAAAGTGTTTTCTTTATTTGGAATTAATTTGATACAGAACAATGCCTGGACATTTTTTGTTGGTGTTTTAAAATGACCATTTTTAAGAAGTCCATTTGCTTGCCTAACACAACGCAGGAACATTGTGGGAAGTTCTCATTATAAATTTTGTCTAATGCATGTTTTTCTTCACCAAATAGTTACAGCAGTAAAAATAATTGTTTTTGCCTTCTATCTAAGACAGTAATATTACAAATCTTGTGGATTTTGCATTCTCCCTAATGATCTGGACTTTACAGCTCTTCTGAATTGCCTCGTGTAGCTGCTGAAGAATAAATTGTAGCCTGACTGAGCGATAAAGCTCAAGCAAAGCAACACAGATCCATTTCTGGTTTAGTGCTTGGATCAAATATGTGATTTAATCAATTTACTGTGTAATGTATATGCATACAATTGTTTCATGAATATTGACCAAAATCTTTTTAAACTTGCAGCAAGTAGTGGCAGCAATAAATGCAGGAATCATACCTATAGGAAACACATCTGCTCAAATCAGTCACTGGGACTTGGGAAGTTCCTTCTTCTTTGCTGGCACTGTTATTACCACCATAGGTAGGACACAGCTTATTATCTTTTTATGGTCAATGAGCTGAAACTCTTTTGATTTCCAGTGTGTGCATATATTTGTTAATGGTAAATCTTCCAAGTCTTCTGTTTTAAGCAGAGAGTTACTTTCTAGCTGTAGAGGCAGAAATAATAGCTGTCTGTAAAGGAGCCTAGCTGAGTAATTTTCCTGTAGAAAAAAAAAAATGTTGCTGTATATTTCTGTCAGGTGACTGGAAGAGGTTGTGGAAACATTTTCTGGGGGGAATTTGGTCAACTGTACAGTCACAAGTGTTAATAGGGCATGATTTAAAGCACGTGTGCTTTAAACCTTGACTGAGATGTATGGAATTTAAAGTCTGTGTTCTCCCCTTTGATACTGTCATTTTATCTAAATTCTGAAAGATCTACTATTCCTCTGAGCAGGTGTAAAAAGAAGCAACGTTTGGTATTTCAGTTTCTTCCCTTTGACTACAATATTGTACGCATGGTATGCAGTTAAAAGATGTAATGGAGCTCACAGCTCACAAAGGAGCATTCACAAAGATGGATGGAAATTTGAAGATGAAATAATGAGAAAAAAACCTGAGACATATGTTATTAGAATAATTTATAAGAAATTGTATCATCGTTGCAATGATTACCACTACATAACATTTATGTGCTTATTGTGATGGAAGAGGATGTTTATTTCAAGTGTTGTATGGACCTTTTTCTTTCTTTATATAGAAGTGCATAAGTACCATATTTGTTGTGTGTTTGAGGATATATATATGTCTATATGTATATATATAGATATTGTCCTTATGGAATATTTTTCCCCATCTAGAGTAACTGAAACACAGGTTTAGTGAAAACAAAGAGTGAAACTCTTACCTCCTTGATTTGTACCAAACTTACTGATTTTACAGTAGTAGGTCCTCAGGGTGACGAAAAACCTCAAGTATTGAAAAATCTAAGTAAAATTAAAGATTCTAACCAAAAACCCCAAGAAATTTGAAAGGATAGGTTTATGATAAGTCTCATGCCATCCTCTTTGGACAGCACTAAACTTTATGTTGTGAGCAGCCATGGTCCTGTAGAAATTGCATAATAGTTGTTTCACTTCCCAATAAGGAAAAAAATTAACACATGAAAAGTGTTCAAGGAATTAAAAGTTAAAAAGCAGTGGAACTTTTTGTCTCACCATCTTTTTTTTTCAAGTAAAACTAAGGCTTTTCTGAATGAAAATGTTTCCTGATTTAATTTATCACCTTGATTCTACCAAAACATGTGTGAGTCCAGCTTAGAGGAGAGCAGGGGATCTGCAAAGGCATCCATGTTCCCAAGAGACAAAATAACCCAATAGGAAATACATTTGAAAATGAATATTTCAGGTCACTTCTGCAAACGAGAGTTGTCAGATGCAGGTCAAACTAGGCAACAGTAAATATTTGTTTCAGGTTTTGTGATAGCAACCTGAGGAAAAAATGGGTGAAAATAGTCTTCTATAAAATATTTTGGCTCTGGAGTGACTGGGTTTTTTTCATCAGGGACCCTTTCTGACTTTTGAGCTTCTCTCAGGATCCAAGGACAGCAAGTTTATATGAAAGCTTTGATGTGGTTGGTGTTGTCTTCGTGCTGTGAACCACCTCTCCCACGCTTCCCAGGGCTCATGATGTGACAGAAGGTGGTGCTGTGGTGAAAAGCACTTGGAAAAGTGAATTACCTGGGCAGAGGGTGGCGAGCATAACAGCTGGGTGTGCTTTCCCTTGTTCTTTGTGTTATTATGTGCCAGCAAGTGATTCTGTGTTCAGAACAGTACTTTTTCCTGTATGAGTAACTGTTTGAAAGTGAAGTCATTCCTTCTAGTTAGGGGACATATGGTAATAATAATTCAATTTCTCAAGAGAGTCAAAATGTGGTTTATGAACATCTCCAGAGAGTTGCCATAGGTTTCAGACAAATGCTACAGATATTCTCTGTGGACAAAGACAGGACCTTATAAATTCATAGAACAACTTCACAGAAATAATTTGTAAATGAGATCTGATAAATATGAATGAAATTAATAAATATTATGTCCTTAAGTCTGTATACCTTAACAAGTACTTGCAGATGAGAAAAGGGATTACTACCATTTAGAGACAATGACATCTCTCCAGTGTTGCAGCAGATTTTGTAGCTTATCAAACCTCCTCTTACTATAATTTTACCACATAACTTAGCCCACACTCTTCCTGGTGGTATCTCAGAATCTAAGACATTCAAATGGAACCAGTAGTCTAGGAATAGAATTTCTCAAACCTTTCTTTAATGAAAGCAAAGCCTTTCTTTATTGGCAGTAGCACTTGCATCCCACAAGTATTTGGTTTCTGGGGAGAGAGGATAATAAATAAAGCCTTTAGCATCTGCCTAAGCAATAAGTTCTTGTTTTGCAGTTACTGTTATTGTTGTACCCCAGTAGCGTCGAACACTGACATGAAAAATATTGACTGTCTGTTTTGGTGGCTGCTGGCAGCAGACTAGAACATCTTCTGGATCTCCTGTAGGTTTCTGAAAGGCACTCTGATGGTGCCATTATGCCTACAGTGCTACAAAGCCAGCTCACAAAAGCAGAGACAACACTGCAGAAAACATGGCTTAGTATTTATGTAACATTATTTGAAGTCCGTTATAATCCTTCATGCTACCCGATAAACGTTACAGTGAATTATATAAAATTAGCAAACTCAGTTTGAATAGAATGTGATGTGATACTGCTACTAGATCTTTTGTAAGAAGTAGATTTAGTTGAGAGTCAGAATCAAACAATTTCACAAGGCTTTCTTTAGAACAGATCCTCAGTTTTAGCTTTGCATTTACTGCTGTGCAACAGCACAGAACTTGTTTCAGGAAGGGTTATAGCTTTGACTGGCTTAGTTTGGTGTTCTTGCTTGTGAGTATGTTTCCAGAACAAATATACCTCATCTCAACACAGAAATGTGAAATTACATGATTATTAGTCTATGCATATGGAATGGTTTCAGACAGCCTCTAAGAGGGAAAAGGGTAGTGGAGGGAAATAGGAATATGAAATTATCTATGAAAAATATTGTTGCATTGTTCCCTGGGATACTGTGCATGCTGCAAAGTATAAAAGAACCTCTTTTTGTCTACCTGAAAATGTCATTATACAGTCAGTCCTGTTCTAAGACTAGACGACCAAAGAAAAGAAAAAAAGAAGGTTGAGGACTTAATCATAAAGCTGGAGATAGTGCTGAGGAGGAGGGGAAAATAACCTTTATGTGTCCTCTTTATTCTGAGAGCTCATTGCAGGCACTGTGCATGATTTGTAGCTTCTGGATCATTTCCTTCAGTAGGTAGCTGAACTCAGAAAAGCGCCTACAGACACAACCTGTACATACCCCACTTCCCCTCAGACTTATATTTTAGGGGTGGGGAAAGTTTTATACTGGCACCAGGGTGGAAAAGCAGACCTGTCGTCTTGAAGCGAGACTTTTATCTAGAGAAATGAAGAAACAAAGAAGACATGCCAAGGCCTTGAGCTCAGTGGTTGTTTTTCCAAATGTCTGGTGTCTCAGCACAACAAAAATGTGTCCTCTGTAATATCAGAAACTGCATCACGAGAACCTCTACTGCACTGCTATGGATCTTCATCTAAAAGAGCTGCATTATTTCCACTCTTATTCCAGCCAGTCTATAATGATTTTTTCAAGCACTGCAAGTAGACATATGGTGGGAAGAGTATTTATTCAGCCGCCTGGAAGGTGGAGTGTCTTGGGTGGCAGTTGAGAGCACAGTGGGAGCTCCAGCAACCTCGCTGGTAGCTGTGGTTTGCCAGGGTGCCTCCTTTCAAACAGAGCTCCTTTAATGCCTCAGCACTTGAGGGTGAACTGCAGCCCTCTTGATGTCTAAATCCAGCACTTGCTGAAAACTGCGTCTACAAATCCAAAACGGAAAAACACATAATTTCTTTTTGTCCTTTTCCACTTTTTTGGTCACCAGCCCTTGATTTTCAAACCCAAATTTCTTGTGTTCACTGGAAAGTGAACCTCTTGAGAAGTTCATTCATGCCTAAAGTCTTTAATTTAGGTTCATGCAGCTAGCTGTGGGAATATGGGGGCTTGGGTCCCAAAAGCCTAGCAACTATTATTCAAGTGTGGAAAGGACTGTGAATACTAAAAAACCCCTAAATATAAAAAGAAAAAAATGGTAAATATTTACACTTTAGGGAACAGATGTGAATAGCAAGCAGCAAAGATGCTGAAAAATAGATTTATATTTTTGACTAGAAAGTCAAACCTTTTTTGTCATTTTGAAAGCTGCAATTAGTTATGTAGCTTCAAACGCAGTTTCACTGTAAGGAATCATTCCTCCTGTCATTTTCCACTGCCTGGACACAAGGTTTGCTTGTGAAGGCAGGGTATTTTAAAAAGTCTTATTACATTGCTTATTGATTTGAAACAATAATAAAATCCTGCTGCTAAAACTGTCCCTTCTGGCACCATTCCACTACATTTTTGAAATACAAGGTAACAGAATAATGTGCTGACAACTAAAATATACAAAATACTTTTGATGTTATAAAAAGACAAGTATTGTTCATAATCAGATGTGTTACCTATTATGTCAGATAATCATAAAGATAAAAAAGTGCAAATGACATTGAAAAATTTG
>VYZT01052123.1:63026-83668 GCA_013400735.1 Pomatostomus ruficeps | reverse complement strand
AGGAGGAGGAGGAAGCTGAAAAGGAAAGAACAAAGGTGACATTGAGCTGGAGTTTCGTTAAGATTTACTCTGTTCCTTCCCTGCTTCAGCTGCAGGTGCCATGGAGCAGATTTGCTGTTCCAGAAAGGGAATCTCTGGGCAGCAGCAGGGGCTGAGCTGCTGCTTGGTGGCTGCTGGGCTGTGACGCGTCCCCAGGGACAGCTCTGCGCTGCTCCCGGCCCGTGGGGAGCTCCCATCTCCTCACGCAGAGACGGGCAGTGCCCGCAGAGCACTGAGGGTCCCTGGCGCTCCGTTTCCGTGGATGTGCTGGGAATTGCTGTGCTGTGGGAAGGTGCTCGGGCAGGGCTTGTGCCGGGTGTGGTGTTCAGAGTCCCTGACACCAATCCCGCCGGTGCAGGGGTAAAGAACCAGGAATTCACTCTGCCCACAGCGAATCCCCTCCTCTCCAGGCCTCTGCACGGTGCTGAGGAGTCCCTGACCTGTTCCCTTGCCTCCCTGCAGGATCACTTTGTGCAGGACCCGGCTGTGCTGCGGGAGAGGGCCGAGGCCAGGCGCCAGGCATTCCTGGCCAGGAAGGGGTGAGTGCGGCTCTGCAGCTGCTGGGGGTGTTCCTGCTCCCTGACATTCCTGTGAGTCAGGGTCCCACCACAGCGGGGTGAACTTCCTCACCCTCCCTTTACCTCCCTGCTGGTTGTTTTATCCCGTTGGACAGGGGTGGGCATGTCATGGGATCACGGAGTGGCTTGGGTGGGAAGGGACCTTCAGGAGCATCTCATCTCACCCCTGCCATGGCAGGGACACCTCCCGCTGTCCCAGGGGCTCCCAGCCCTGTCCAGCCTGGCCTTGGATCCAGGGGCAGCCACAGCTGCTCTGGGAATTCTATCCCAGACCCTCCCCACCCTCCCAGGGAACAATTCCTTCCTAATTCCCAACCTAAACCTCCCCTTTTTCAGCACAAAGCCATTTCCCCTTGTCCTGTCACGCCAAGCAGCAGAACCCTGTGCAAGACACGGAGAGCACAACCTCCAGAGCTCCAGCAGCTCCCACAGGGATTTTTGGGACAGTTTCATGGCTGTTTTCAGCTGCTGGGCTCAGCGTGTGGAAGGACAGAGCTGTGGTGTGGCCGGGGCTGCTGTGGGAGCCCTGGGATGAGCTGAGGGCTGAGGGCTGAACCCCTCACACCCCGGTGCCTGTGGGGATCTGGGGTTTCGTCCCCACAGTGCAGCATGCCTGTTGTGAGTCCTTTCTCTGTGTCCTGCAGGCACAAGCACGACAGCTCTGCTGTTGTTGGGAATGCCAAGGGCCACGGGCAGAACCGGGAGACGGTGCAGGAGCGCAGGAAGAAGGAGGCGAACAAAAGCACCCGAGCCAACCACAACCGGCGGGCCATGGCCGACAGGAAGCGCAGCAAGGGCATGATCCCCTCCTGAGCAGCCCCGGGGCAGGGCTGCCCCATCCCCGGCTCTCGGCGTTCCCCCTGCTCAGGGACTGGCTGTTGAGTGCGGTACCCGGCTCACTCAGAGCCGCATTCCCTGTGGGAACGCCGCCCCTGCCCCATCCCCGGCTCTGTGTGCCCGTGGCTGCGCCCAACACACGGCACAGGCTGCCCCGGCCGTCCCTGCCCTTTTGTATATTTGTAATCCGCAGAGTTTTATTTTCATACGGGCTCCTCGCGCCCTCCCTGCCCGCCCTGGAGCGGGCAGCTCCGAGAGTGCAGCTTCCATGGAAATGCCTTATCCTGAACGGGGTCACGGATTGTCCCAAGCTGGACAATCACAGGGATCATCCAGCCCAGCTCCTGGCCCTGCCCAGACCCCCAACAACCCCACCCTGGGCACCCCTGGCAGCGCTGCCCAAACGCTCCTGGAGCTCTGGCAGCCTCGGGGCCGGGACCATTCCCTGGGGAGCCTGGGCAGTGCCAGCACCCTCTGGGGAAGAACCTTTCCCTGAAATCCACCTCAGCCTGCCCTTCCCAGCTCCGTGCAGGCAGGGAAAGGCTCAGGCTATTCCCACTCACAGACCCACAGGGGCTCAGGTGAGTAAAACCTTATGGATTCCTGTCCCTTGAGAGAGGCCTGGGAGAACAGATGGTACAAATAAAAAATGTAGGTGTTTTAGTTGGTTTTTTTGAGGCTCTTACAGACACTATTGATGAACATCCTGGTGTCCAATTAGGCTTTGCTCGGTTAATTTAGTGGTTAATGTGCCCTCGGGGCCATCTCCCCACCAGGCTGTTTTCCTGTGCTGCAGCAGTGCCCGTGGCTGTCACCCCCACACTGGGAAATCAGCAGAGGTTGTGCTCCAGTGCTGCAGGAGCAGCGGGGTGGTGGCAAAGTGGCAGTAGGGTGGTTGTAGGGTCCTCACCCTGGTGCCTGATGTTGTTCAGAGGGCAGGGGGGTGATTGGAGCTGCTTGCAGAGAAGCAGAAATGCAGCAGAACAGCCACTGACACAAAACGAGAAATTCTGAGTGCTCTGAGATTTTTCTTTGCCTGTCAGCGCTGCCCAAACCTCCCAACGGCAGGCACGGAGAAAGGAATTACATTTTCCAGCATCCCCAAAGGCTGTATCCAGGGAACTCCCCTGCTGGGATAGCGCTGCTCTCCTGCAGCTCCTGCTCTCTGCACCGATGGCTGCAGCCCCTCCCCGCTGCCCACTGCAGTGCTGGCCCCTCATCCTGTATTCAGCTTTGGTTCTGCTCAGAGCCGGCAACTGTCTGAGCTGCTCAGCCTGATGTGAACGGCAGCAGAGCATCCTGGCTCGGATGGGATTGTCCCAGGAAAGCTGAAACCTTCCCTTACCCACCTCCATCCAGCACAGCTGGGACAGCTGCAGCTGCCTTTGGCTCCAGAAACACGAGCTCGGTGTTTGAGTGCTCGTTGTGCTCTCAGAGTGAATGTTTCACCCCCCTGGCACTCGTTTGCAAACCCAACAAAGCTGCTGCGAGCACGGCTCTGATGGGCTCTGCCTCAGCCGCTGCTGAAACTCCTCCTGATCGCTGGGAACAGAGTGAGGGGGCGGGATGGGGCTGCTGGGCTGGGAAAGGGGGAAGAGAGGAGTCACTCAGGCAGATCTCCCTCCTGAGGAATTAACGGAGTCATTACCCCAGGCAGTGCCCAAAATCCCTTCCCGTGTAGGAAGAGGCATTTGGCAGGGCCGGGCTCTTCAGGGAGAAGGGAATTACTGCTCCGGGCATGAGAAGGTTCAGGGGGAGGAACTGGACCATCCTAAAGGTCCCTTCCCATCCAAACCATTCCATGACTCCTCTGAGCTGCTGAGGGGGGACTGAGTGATCCCCCTCCCTTCCCAGCACCTTCCCTTGGGCCAGTCGGGATGGGGACAGGCGTGTGACACAAACCTCGTCTCATTCCCACTCCTCGAGCCTTGTGAGGAGGCAGAAGGCTCAGGAATAATTAGGAAAGGGATCCCCATCCCCTCTGAAAGTCACCCAAGATCCCCATCCTCACTCCATCGTTCCCTGGGCACTCCCAGCCTGCTCAAAGTGCAGAGCAGATCCCTCCCTGTCAGGGCAGCACCTGCAGCTCTGAAAGGGGCCAGGCCAGGAACCTCCATCAAATCTGAGCTAAAAAAGCTGCTGGGAATGATTTTAACTCCCTTTTCCATGGACAGACCAGCGGCAGACAGCTGCTCACCCTTCCCAGGCAGACACCAAGGGTTCTCACTGAACCACGGCTCTCTAAGAGCTTTCAAACCCATTTTAGGCCGTTGTGATTCCTGGCAGCGCCGTGGAACTGAAACCAGGGCTGTTTGTAGGGATTCTCCTCGCAGAGAAGGAGGAGTCACAGAGAGACCAAAGGATGGGTGAGGGGAGCACACAGACACAGACAGGACCAGGAGCTTTATTTGAGCACAGCGAGTACAGCAGCAGAACTCCTCGAGCCCATCGTGCTTCACATCCTCAGGTGGCTGACAGCGCCTGGCTCGGAGCTGTTCCACCAGCAATCCATTCCCAGGTTCAGGAGGCCGAATCCGTCCCTGCAGTGCCCGCAGCCACCCCAGGCTGGCTCCTGCTGCTGCGCTGCTCAGTTCTCATACTTGTGCTTGATGTGTTTCCACAGTTTCTGCGTGCAAAACAAGCAGGGAAAAACAAATCAAGACATTTTAGGCGGCTTCTCAGTGGTGCTAGGATAACAAAATCCAAAATGCAAATTATCCTTCCTGGGGAGGCGGTGGTGGAGTCCTGCTCTGCGTCTGGCCGACACGGGGATGCACAGGGGGGCTCCCGGCTTCTCATCTGGGCAGGGAGGAAACTGCAGATTCCCCTTCCCCTGCTCTGCTCTGGATCAGTGGCCCAGAGCCACTGCCTTGACTTCCCAGCCAGGCTGGAGAGGGCAGTTCTGCTCCTGCTCATAAGGGATGCACAGGACAATCCTACTCACAGATCATGGAATAGTTTGGGATGGAAGAGACCTTAAAGCCCCTCCAGTGCCACCCCCGCCAGGCAGGGACACCTCCCACTGTCCCAGGGGCTCCCAGCCCCGTCCAGCCTGGCCTTGGGCACTGCCAGGGATCCAGGGGCAGCCACAGCTGCTCTGGGCACCCTGGGCCAGGGCCTGAGACCCTCCCAGGGAACAATTCCTGCCCAATATCCCACCCATCGCTGCCCTCTGGCACTGGGAAGCCACTCCCTGTGTCCTGTCCCTCCAGCCCTTGTCCCCAGTCCCTCTCCAGCTCTCCTGGAGCCCCTTCAGGCCCTGGCAGGGGCTCTGAGCTCTCCCTGAGCCGCTCTCAGTATCCCGCAGTCATTATCCCATCCCGGCTGGGCTTAGGAACCCAAGGACGCCTTGCCCCCTTTCACCCACGGTTCACTCGAGGCCAGCAGCCCTTACCCCTCCTCTGCCAAGGGCGGATCGGCCAAGCCGGGCCCTACAGAGCACAGCCCGAGCTCCTNGGAGCTGCCGGGCGGGGCCCAGCGGGGCCGGCCTGACCTTCAGCGCTGGGCCCGCGCCCGGGCGGCCCCAGGAGGGTGTTACCCAGCCCTTACCCCTTCGTTCATGTGCTCGAAGAGCGCGTCGGCGCCCTGGTCGAAGGCGCGCTCGAAGAGCACGGCGCCCAGCACGACCGAGAGCGCGAAGGTGGACGTGCGGCGGAACAGCGACCCGTACACCTGCCGCAGCAGCGCCATCTTGGCCGCGCGCTCCGCGCCTGCGCCGCGCCGCGGGGGCTGCTGGGGGGTGTAGGCGGCGCGCTGGAATCCGTGCGCGGTGCCGGGTGCCCGTGGGGCATGCTGGGAGTTGTAGGCCGCGCTGAGTTCCGTTGGTGAGCTGCGCGTGCGCCTTTGCCGTGGGGCATGGTGGGAGTTGTAGGCGGCGCGGCGCGGGCCTGGCCGGAGGTGGGTGAGCGTGGCCGGGGGTCCTGGGGGTCCCGGAGCGGGCCCCGTGTGAGGCGTCCGTGTGAGGGTCCTTGTGAGGGGTCCCTGAGAGGCTCCGCTGGTTCCGTCCCTCCCGCCGTGTCCTCAGCGGCCTCCGCTGGGCAGCCCGGGGCTCTCTCCCGGCTTTGTGCCGTGAGATCGGCACGGCCGCGGCTGGGATGGGACCCGGGCGGGGCTGGGCCCGGGGGGCAGCGGGGCTGAGGGGGCTGAGGGGGCAGAGACACCCCGGGCCAGCCCTGCCCTGCCGTGTCCTGCCAGGCTGTCCGGCCAAGGGTGACAGCGACAGGAAAGGGGTTGCGGTCACTGCCCTTAGCCCGTCCTCGGCGGGGGCGTGGGAGGGGATTTTGGGGTGTTTTCTGCAGTTTGGGGTTGCAAAGGGTGGTTGGTGTCAGTGCGGGGCTCATAAATCATGGGATCACGGAATGGTTGGGTTGGAAGGGACCTTGGAGCCCCTCCAGTGCCACCCCTGCCATGGCAGGCACACCTCCCACTGTCCCAGGGGCTCCCAGCCCCGTCCAGCCTGGCCTTGGGCACTGCCAGGGATCCAGGGGCAGCCACAGCTGCTCTGGGCACCCTGGGCCAGGGCCAGGGACCCTCTGACAGCTGCTCGAGGAGTGGGACCTGTCCCCGTGTGGCAGAACAAAACCGGGGATGTTCCCCTTTGCTGCCCTCCGTGTTTCTCTCTTTTTAACCTCAGTGAGGGCAGAGCAGCCCCGGGGTGACTCCAGCACGGACGGGAGAGAGGTAAATTTGGATTTGGGAAGGCAGAACAGACACGGAGGGGGCAGGGGAATCCTAACGCTGAAGTTTTTTCCCCGCAGGGCTGTTGTTAAACGAGTAAATACGTGAAATTCCAGAGCTGCTCTGTTGTTTTGTTTGTCTCACCCACTCAGAAGCAGCACGAGGTCTGGCTGCAGAGTAATTCCTCCTGATTTATTTATATTTCTTCCCTCAGGTAGTGGCTGTGGGGATCGGTGGGATTTTTCTGGGTTAGGGCGAGACCTCTGCTCACTGGTGGAAGGTGCCTGGCACATTCCTGTGAAGCGTTATCCCTTTGGAATCCCAGAATATCCTGAGCTGGAAAGGACCCCCAGGGATCATGGATCCAGCTCCTGGCCCTGCCCAGACCCCCCAACAATCCCACCCTGGGCACCCCTGGCAGCGCTGCCCAAACGCTCCTGGAGCTCTGGCAGCCTCGGGGCCGGGACCATTCCCTGGGGAGCCCGGGCAGTACCCGGCACCCTCGGGGGGAAGAACCTTTCCCTAAAATCCATCCTGAATCCCCCCAGCACAGCTCCAGCCGTTCCCGTGGCTTCTGTCACTGCTCACCACAGAGCAGCAGTCAGGAAATCTCCGTTGTTATTTTTCTCTGTGACTGCTCCGGGTTATCCAAGACAAATTCCCCCAGTTGCCCGTTAATTGCTGCTGCCAGGGTGGTTTGTGTATGGTCAGGTTGGTGTTAATCCCAAACCAGGCTCTGGATTTCCAAGGTGTTGGAAATGAGCTGAGCTTTAAGGCCCCTTCCAGCCCAACCGTTCTGTGATTCCGTGATTTCCCCTGGGTGCAGTGGGAGGCAGGACCCGTGCCTGTGTCACTGGGAAGGTGCTGGCAGCCTCTGCTGCCGCCCCGAGTGTCCCCGCTGATCCCAGCCCGTTCAAATTGGCAGCTGAGGATCATGAGCCTGACACTTGGATTTAATTAATTCACATCTGCCCGGGCATCCAGAGTGGCTGGGACGGCCCCGAGCCTGGGCTGTGAGGAAGCAGGAAATTGAGGTCACGGCCCAGCAGCCCCTCCCGGGGCTCGGTGTGGAGAGCAGCAGCTCCCCCCGACACCGAGGAGTCCGTGCCCCTTCCAGGGTCACCTTCCTCGCTGTGCCCACCCCGGGGAGCCCTGGATAAGATCCGCAGCTGCTCCAGAGCAGGCTGGAGTGTTCTGGCAGCAGCTGGAGAGGGGAAAACGCAGGATGGTGCCCGGCTGGAGTTGTCCCAAGCCCCTGGCTGGCTGAGGGACACACCTGAGGTGCCTCCCAGCAGGGCTGCAGGAGGCACAGGCAGCACTTCTGTTAGACTTTCACACAACACAAAGCCCTGCGTTGTTGGGTTTTGTTTTTGTTTTTTAATTTGCATTTATTCAGGAAGACTTTTTAGCTGGCACAAAGCCTGGCTGGAAGCGTTGATGGCTGCGGAGGGTCCAGGTCTGAGCGCCCTGATTGAGCTGCAAATCAGGGGCTGGAGAGGCTGAGAGGAAACGGCCGGGCTGAGGCAGCTCTTTATGGAGCAGCCACGTTTACTTTATTTCATAATGACTAAGATGGATTTAATTAGGGACCATCTCTGTTTCCAGCTGAATAATGCTCTTTGTTTACTGCTGGAGCCGTTTGGGGAGATGGAAATAGGTTGGTGCTGCTCAGAAGCAGCTTTTTATTCCTCGGGACTGGCAGAGCGCTGGGAAGTGCTGGTGCTGCAGAGAGCTGGCAGAACCCAGCAAGGATTCCGTGCAGTTGAAAAGATGGGAATGAGTGTCGGGGGATAATCACCGAAGGGGGAGGTCTCAGGGAGAGTCTGATGCTCCTCTAATTGCGTCTCACATCCCGCCCGTCCCCTGCAATGGGAATTGCGTGGAGAATTCGCGAGCGGGATGTGGGATCCGGCTGTCTGGAATCTGTAGGAGCTTTCTGCCCTGGTGGTTGGGGGAGGAGGGGGAAGGAGCTTCTGCAATTATTGCTGTCGGGGTGATGAAAGGGAAAGTTTGAAATGCGATTTCAAAGGCTGGCTGCTGCTGGGCTTCCGCAGGCAGAATTCCCTGGGAGATCTCGGGAAAACTTGTGTGGGACCGCTGCAGAATCTCATTTGTTCTCCTCGTTTGCAGCATTCTCCTCTGCAGAGATGGAGTGCAGGAGCCAGCGGCTGAGACAGGCAGCTTTTTGTGTCACCAGGAGCTTTGGGAGACGGGGAATAACATGTGGACCAGGGATTTCTCAGTGTTTCAGGGCAGACCCTGCCAGTGGGCCGGACACGTTCCCTGTGAATTCCAGCAGCCCCACCACGGCGCTGCAGACCTGGCTGCAAAACTCGGGGCTGCAAAGGGCGAGGGGATTTACGGCTCCGTGCTCATTAGGCAGCACTTGGGTTTGGATTCTTGGGCAGGAGAAGGATGATTTCAGACCTCAAGCCCTGCAGAGCTGAGCGGGGATCAGCCCAGGGCTGATTCGGGGTCCCAGCACAGGGGCACAGCCAACCCTCACCCTCCAAG
This sequence comes from Pomatostomus ruficeps, assembly GCA_013400735.1. Lineage (NCBI taxonomy): Eukaryota > Metazoa > Chordata > Aves > Passeriformes > Timaliidae > Pomatostomus > Pomatostomus ruficeps. Next base: position 75,023 of record VYZT01052123.1, on the reverse strand, counting down.
GAAAGAACCTCAACACGAGATTCCCAGTTCACTTGGAATAGCTGAACGTTTTACCTTCAGTGTGGAGGTTTTCAGTCCAATTTAAAAAATCTCAGAAGGTGTTCGCACCGAGTGCAGCTTTGCTTTAACTGGCGGTGTGAGGCCTCGGGGGTTTCCCGGGGTTTGGTGTGGAAGGAGCCGTTCCCTGGGGGGAGGGAGCGTGGTGCTGGTGCTGGGGTGGATGTCTGGCAGGAGCCTTGGCAGCCCCGCCAGGCTCTGAGGGATTGCCTGGCGCTCTGCTCCTCCCGCGGACCGGGGGAATCGGCCGGGAGGCTGAGATTGATTCCTTTCATTTATAAAATCTTCATTCCTCGTGCGGGTCTCTGTGCCATTTTTTAAATGCACTCGGCTGTCAAGGTGTCAAAACCTGGAGAATTGCTTTTGGAGTTTATCTCCCGGTCCATCCATCTTTGCCATTCACCAGGTACCGTCACATCCCTCGGGAGCGAGCGTGCAGCTCCGCCAGGGTGGCTGTCGCACCTCCAGCAGGGACGGCCGAGGGGAGCAGGTGCCTGAAGGATAAAACACGAGCTGATCTCACCTGCACTGCCCTGGCGCCGGGCCCAGCACAGGTGGGAGCTCCCAGAGTCTCAGTGCTGTACTCAGAGCACGCACAGCTCGGTGCCACAGCCTGGCAGGATGAGGAGAGCAGTCCAGGATGTACAGGATAAATACAGGTGGCTCAGTGGATTGTAGGAAATACGTCCTGTAGTGTTTGAGGTGCAGCTGCCCACCTGCAGGACAGGTGAGAGCAGATTTCATCTCTGAGGATAAAATAAATCGCTTTGCTGAGTCGCTGCCTCACCTTGCAGAGATGGACACGGGGGATTTTCCCTCCTCTTTAGTGTCAGCTCGTGGAGGTTGTGGTCAGAGGACCTCCAGCTCCTCCTGTTGCGGCTGGGATGGTTTGTGCTGCGCCTTTGGCTCTCAGGGTCTCTGTTTGACGCGGTCGGAACTCGGGGAGGGAGAATCCTCCCAGCAGAGCTGTTGTCGCTTTGGGTGACAGAGACGGATGCAGATCCAAGGCTCTTCCCCCATGTACAGACAGCAGCTCCTGCCCCGGCAGCCTGTGATGGACAGGGATATAAACTGTTGGGTCTCACCTCTTCCTCTGCCTGCCAGCCCTGCGTGATTGGAGTTCTCCCCCTTTGGAAGCAGGCGCTGTAAATCCTGGATGCTCCGTGCCCGTGGCTGGGCGCCGAGGAGCTGCCTGGTGATTCCAGGACACGCTGATGCTCTTTTGCCAGCGGAGGGATGGGGAAGAGGTACTTCTGTGACTACTGTGACAGGTCCTTCCAGGACAACCTGCACAACAGGAAGAAGCACCTCAACGGAGTGCAGCATCTCCGGGCTAAGCGGGTCTGGTACGACTTATTCCGAGGTGGGTGCTGCCAGCTGCCTGCCCCTCCGTGGCACTGGGGAGGTGATGGGTGAGGTGGGGGAGTGGGAGTAGGAAATAAATCACCTCTGGAGGTTTAAACGCTCTGTGTGCCTGCAAAGTGAGCGCTTGGTGCTGCTGCCTCGAGCAGGCTCAGGGGTGAAACCCTCGTGTGTGGCTCTGTCTCACCACATGGCTCCAGGTGTGTCCGTGCCACCTGAGGGGTGTGGTGGGAACGGGTTAAACTGTGGAACCACTGCCTGGGTGTCCCTCTGCTCCCTGACCCGTGTGGGACTGGACACGATGGGATTTTGCTATGCCCTGACCCTGACCTGGCTTCATCCCTTGCCTCCCCAGATGCTGCTGCGATCCTGCAGGAGGAGCAGACCAAGAAGCCCTGTCGGAAATTTCTGCAAACAGGTGAGGAGTTCTGAGGTGGAAATAAAACCCTGGGCTCCAGCCCCTTCCAGAGCCGGAGGGAAGGGTTTGGGCCTGGGTTTGCCTGCACGAGGGCCTTGTGTGGGTGGAACTCTGCGGCTTTTCCCAGAATCATTAAAGTTGGAAAAGTCCTTTAAGATCACCAAATCCAAATGTCAATACAGCACCACCGTGTTCGCTATTAAACCACATCCCCAAGTCCCACATCCACACATTTTTTTAGCACTTCCAGGGATGGTGGCTGCACCGCTTCCCTGGGCAGCCCATTCCAATGCTTTACAACCCTTTATGGGAAGAAATATCTCCTAATATCTAACCCAGAGAATTTTGAGACTGAAATTGAATTTTCAAATCTCACCGTTTCATTCCAGGGCAATGTGATTTTGGGTCCAACTGCAGATTTTCCCACATGACCGAGCAGGACCTGGAGAAGCTGAGTGCCCAGGTTCAGGGTGAGTCCTCCAGCAAGGAGATGTGCAGGGATCTCCTCGGCGGGGCAGTTGCTGCTGGGGCTGTGGGGCTGTGCAGGCTGTGATCCCCTGCTGCCTGCACGGAGCCAGCCAAGCGTGGCTCCCTCCCTCCTGCTGCCCGGTGCCGTGAGAGCCTGGCAGTGCCGCAGTTTGTCACTCTGGAGCTGCTGCTGGCACAGACACAAACCCGGAGCTGAGCAGAGCTGTTACCACCCCGCAGCGAGAGTTTGGAGTGGGCACCGTGAGCCCTCGGGGTTTGGTTCAGTCAGGGAATAAAAACTGTCAGCAGCAGAGGGCACTGGTACATCACGTCCCCTTGAATTTATGGATCTGATTCCCCCCACCTCGCTGCCATTGCCAGGGAGCTGCTGCTGCCACCCGTGGGAAGAGCTGGTGGGAAGAGCTGGCCGGCTGTCGGGCTGTGAAAGGGGTCCCGGATCCAGAAACAGCCTCTGCCTGGGTGGCTTTGGATGGAAGTGAGGCGTGGGCAGGGGGCGGATGGCAGCTGCTCCCTGCTGGGAGCCTGCAGAGCTCCTCTGAACTTTCTCATTCTGGGACTACCATTCTTGGAAGTACTTTTCTTTTAGGGAAGAGAGGTGGTAGCTCTGTTTTCTCCATAGGAGTCATTGCTTCAGTGGTTAAAGAAAATCACAGAGTCGCAGACTGGGCTGGGTGGGAAGGGATCTCAGAGCTCAGCTCGTTCCACCCCTGCCATGGGCAGGGACATCTTCCACTGTCCCAGGGTGCTCCAGGCCCTGTCCAGCCTGGCCTTGGGCACTGCCGGGGAGTGTGAGTGAGGCGTTGGTGAGAATTGATGGAATGGCTGAAATCCCCGCTGGAGACCGTCCAATCCCAACCCTGCTGAAAGCAGGGTGAACCCAGGCAGGGAGCTCAGGACCACGTCCAGGTGTGTTTTGAGTATCTCAAGGCTGGAGACTCTGCAACCTCTGTGGGCAATCTGATGCGCTGTTTGATGAGATCCATAACAAAAACATACATCCTTTTAAATATTTAAATGTGAATTCCTACTGGAAATTCCCATATTTTGGTTTGTGCCCCTTGTCTGTGTGCTGGGGAGCCCAGCACCGGGCACAGCACCCAGAGGTGGAGCAGAGGAGAAGGATCCCTTCCCCAGCCTGGCGTCCCAGCTGGGAGCAGCCCTGGTGCCCACACCCTCGCTGGAGCCAGCTGCTGTTTTGCCAAGAGTCTGGCAGAGCCGGGCTGAGGTGTTGGAAGTGTGGGATGTGAGACGGGGGCTGTGCGTGGGGCAGAGCCTCTCCTGGCCCTCGGGGGGAGCCCGGCTGGGGAGGAGGAGCTCAGGGGAGCCTGGGGGGAGGCAGGCGGCACCGCGGAGCTGCTCGGAGTGTGAGGAGTCCCCGAGGTGAACGGAGCGCTCCAGCCCTTCCAGAGTCACCTTCCAGCCTGGCCCCTCTGCTGCGCTCCCGAGGGTGGCACAGGGGGCAGGCACAGGAGGCTGTCGCATTTCCAGGCGCTGGCTGCTCCTGCAGGAGACGCGGGAGCTCTCCGGAGCGGAGCGGGGAAGGCTGGCGGCTCCTCCGCGCCCGGGCAGCTTTCCTTGCCAATTACACTTGTTATTGAGTATTGACTTGTGTCAAATGGGTCGGCGTGAGTGCAGGATCGGCTGCCGAGAGCCAATTCCAGGGAGATTACTGGGAAACCTTGCATTTGTGTTGTGGAGTCAAACGTTTCATTTGCCAATTAGCCCTGAAGGAGCGACGGCCAGGGACAGGGGCTGCGTGGCTGGAGAGTTCAATCCCGCTCACCTCACTCGTGGTGTGGCTCCGTGCCTCACACGGACTCTGATCAGAGGGATTTGGTGCAGGGAAAGGATTTGGTGGGGACAGGGACAGCCTGTAACAGACTGGATGGAAGGATCGGACACCGTCTGGTGAGTCACGGGGACATTTCAGCTGCCAAAGCACCCGAGACTCAGGGGCTGAGGAGCTGAGGGCAGGAGTCGTGTGTGGCAGGTGTGTAACTCACACAGGATCCTCCATCAGTGATGTCCCACGGGATCCTCCATCAGTGATGTCCCACAGGATCCTCCATCAGTGATGTCCCACAGGATCCTCCACCAGCAATGTCCCACAGGATCCTCCATCAGTGATGTCTCACAGGATTCTCCAGTGGTGTCCCCCATGCATTCCCACTCAGGATCTCTGTGCCGTGAGCCATCCCAAGCCACAGCCCATGGGATTGGAGCGGTCTGGATCAGGCTGCCTCTCACCGGGAGATTTTGACAGGTTTGGAGCCAGGGCTGGTCAGAGATTGGAGCTGAGGCGAGGGGCTGGCAGCTCCAGAGCCTTCCCAAGCCTGGCGTGACCGTGCTGGGGGTGGCCGGGCTGGTGGGGGACGCTCTCTGGTGATCCCACAGCGCTGCTTCACCTCCCTTTCCTCAGCCCTGGTGCAGGCAAAGCCTTGTCTGGCTTTCTCTCGTCCCAGCTAAACCGCGGTGGCACTTTTTAAATCATGTAAATATTGAACCTGTCCCTGAGTCCCTGTCGAGTGTTCAGCGTTAGTAGCTCTGTGTCAGCAAACTCACCTCGATAACGAAGCGTTTTTATCACAGCCAAAGGAAACGTGACATTATCCTCAGCATCTGCCCTTTTTAACGCTGGGAGTTCACCCCGCTGTTTGTGCAAGTTCTGTGGGTTAAGGAGGAAAATTTCTGGATGATTCCCTGTTCCAGAAGAGCTTGGAGCCTGGCCTGCTTCGGCGTCAGCATCTCTGCGCCCTGTAGAATATCCTCATCAAGGAGCAACAGTTTACACCTTGAGCAGAGAGGGAGGCCTGTTCCCAGCTGTTCCCCCATCAAAGCATTAGCCTTCTGCATCTGCTGCATCATTCATCAGCCAGACACTTCCAGGCTGTCATCTGAAGTGCGGTCGTGTCAGGAAAAGTCACTGTCAAATTGCCATCTCCTTGCTCGGGGTTATTGGCTCCCCGCTAATCCGTGTCCCTGGCGCGGGCGGGATCGACCCGGCTGGGCTTGGGTGACTCCAGCCAGCCAGGGCTGCACAGCTGGGCGGGTGTTTGCAGGATATCCCTGAGGCTGGAAGGATCTGAGGGACCCTGCTGGGGTGGCTGGAGGCGACTGGTGTAACTGGGAGGGGGAGCGGTAGGAGCAGGAGGAATGCTTGGCCTCAGGGCGGTCACTTGTTTGGCCAATGCTGTCACAGGGACTCTCTGGTGCTGTTCTTGTGCTCTGGAGGAGTTTGAGTTCCACATCCTCCACCCAGTGAGGCAGCTGAGGGATTCTCTGTGCATCTCTGCTGGGTGGGAGCTCAGGGATTCTGTTGCACTGTATGGATACCAAAACTCAAAACAACAGGATTCCCTGTGCACCTCTGCTGGGTGGGAGCTCAGGAATTCCCTGTGCATCCCTGATGGGTGGGAGCTGAGATGTGCCCGGGAGATGGAAAAACGTGGAACGAAGGGAAATAAGGTGCCCAAGACTGCCAGGTGAGTCTCACCCCGAGTGTGAGCAGTGCCCAGCTCTCCAGGCTGAGCCTCCTGCCTTCCTGCCCAGTTGGTTGGGTTGACCGCAGGTAGCTCTGCTGGGGCTGTGATCCTTGGGAACAGCTGTGGGAGACTGGAATGTTCCTGTCTCCAACCTTCTCAGTGGGTTCAGAGCAGCACGTGGACATCAGGACCACTGCGGGGCATCCGTGGTGGCACTGGGCACATCGTCACCCCGCCCAGCAGCAGCAGCTGGAAAGGCCGGGTGACAAATCATCCATCTGGCTGCTCATTGTGTAGCACATCCCTGCCACCCTGATTAGTATTCAACAGGCAGATGAATAATTGGTTGCCACCAGTAGGATGAAGTGATCCTTCACTCTGCCCAAGCGCTATTAATTTCACACCCTGTCTGCAAAGGTGTAATATTTTCCTTAAACGTGTGGCACGCGGCGGGTGGGTGTGGAGCGGGCTCCTGGGGGGCGCGGCTGCAGGTGCCTGGGTCCCTAAATGGGATCAGGGATCCCCCGGAGGGATGGAGGAGCGGGGCAGAGGGAAAGACACGCAGCTGCCTCTGCCTCCTTTCTGTTGTCACCAGTGTTTGGTTTTCTGAGCCCCGTGTCCTCTCCCCGCGGGATTCCTATGGGCATCTGCCCCTCACAGCTCTTCCAGAGCGACTGGAGGGGTTGAAATCTTGATCCAGGAAACAGCAGAGGTTTCCTGCTGGTTTCCTTCCTCATTCCTAACTTGCGTCAGAAATAGAACAAGGAGTAATGGGTTCAAACTGAGGGGAAATTTAGGTTAGCTATAGATTGGACTCAATGATCACTCTCCAGCTTAATCAATTCTGTATTTCTGTGATGTGTGGAAGGAATTGTTCCCTGGGAGGGTCTCAGGCCCTGGCCCAGGGTGCCCAGAGCAGCTGTGGCTGCCCCTGGATCCCTGGCAGTGCCCAAGGCCAGGCTGGACGGGGCTGGGAGCCCCTGGGACAGTGGGAGGTGTCCCTGCCATGGCAGGGGTGGCACTGGATGGGATTTAAGGTCTCTCCAACTCAGCCATTCCATGGTTCTAAATGCAGGAATTTGTCCCCTGGTTCCCTCCGCCCTGGCTCTGCCCCTGGGCTGGTGACAGCTCTGCCTGGGCCGTGCAGGGGCTGGGGACACATCAGGCAGCGCCTCAAACAGCCCTGACAGCAGCTCCGGGATCCGGCCCCCGGCTGGGACGCGCTCCCAGAACCACTCCGACTCCTCAGAGCTGCATTGATCCGGACCCTGTCCCTGTCACTGCCACCCAGCAGGGCAGGGGTGGCACAGTCGCTGTGCCAGGTGGAGGGACACGGCTCTGGGAACAGCCAGGCTCTGGGAACAGCCAGGCTCTGGGAACAGCCAGGCGAGGGTGAGGGTGATGTGCCCAGGGGGAGATGTCAGACTCCCCTCAGTGCCCAAACCGCACCGTGCTGGCTGAGCTCCTGTCCCCTGCTCTGCCTGGCTGGAGCTGTCACCAGCGACACTCCGAGCTCAGATGGCAGGAGGGCAGAGGAGGAGGAGGAGCTGCCACAGGCAGGGTGCACGCTCTGTCCACCCCGGGAGACCGTGCAGGGTAACGAGCAGCGGGGTTAATGGAGTGACAGCACGAGGCTCTGCTGGCCCTGTCTGTCCCGGCCCTCCCTCTGCCCCAGCCCCTCTGACCTCAATCTCTGTCTCTCGAGCAGGGGAGAAGAGGCTGAAGGAGCTGCAGAGGGAGGGAGCAGATATCCCACCCGGCACCATCGAGGACTGGCTGGACAAGAGAGCGCAGCGGCTGAGTGCGGCTCAGAGTAACAGGTACTGGGGGCTGGGGGTCACCAGGTGTGGTGCCGAGGGGGGTTCCACAGGAGGGCTGGCACTGGGGAGGGGGATCAGGGGTCCCAGCACCCAGCCAGTGCCTGTGGAGCACGTGTGTGGCTCCAGCCCTGCCAGGGATGTGTCAGGGATGTGTGCACAGGTGTCCCCGTGTGCCAGGGGACACACCCGGGGCACGAGCCGCAGCACAGGGGTGCCCCTTGCTCTCTGCAGAGCGCCCAGAGAGCCCTGCAAGGACAGAGCGGTGCTGGGCCGGGTCCTGAACGCGCAGGGGTCACTGTCAGGAGCCTGTTTCATCTGTTGACAGCTCCCCCACCCCTGCCTGCCGGGGAGGGTGGAATTGGCTCCTCCTCGCAGGATCCGTTCGGGTTCGGGCGCCGGCTGTTGCCTTGCTCACCTGACTGTGCCGCAGGCTTAATGGGATGACATTTGGGCAGGTGCCAAATCTCTCTTCTGTTCTCTCTCTGTTTGTTCCCGTCCTCTCCGTGTCGGGCTGGGCAGGAGCTTCCTGCTGGTGCTTGTCCAAGCTTGTTGCTCGGGGATTGTCCTGTCCCTCAGCTCGGCTGCCCTTGGCCTTGCAGAGGTGCCCACGTTCCTGCCCCCCACACTTCGCTCGCCCCGTTTTGTTTCTCCTTTCCCTGAATCCCTGGGAGCTGGGGTAGATCAGCTCTTACAGAGGACAGCCGTCACTGTTCCCAGAGGGATTTCCAGACCTCCAGGACCACTTGGTCACACCCAGAGGAACGTTCAGACCCTCAGAACTTGGTCCCTGCTGCCTTCATAGATGCACAAAATGAATTTCCAGGGTTGTTGCTCTTCTTGCAGCCTCCCCGTCCCTGCAGGCTCAGAAACCATCTGCTGCAGGAATTAAACACCAACTCTTGGAACTTCCCTTCCTCTCTCCAGCCTTGCCAACGCCTCTCCCGATCATCTGTTCTCCCCTCGTGCCCTCCAGCCCCACATTTCACGGGATTGATTTTTTCCAGTTTCCAGAGGAAACGCAGAGTGTGGATTTCCATCAGAAAAGGGCCCAAGGCCTCAAAGCGTCCAAGATGCCACAATTCCATGAGTGTGGAAGCGGGTAGAGGAGAGGGATCCCACCCCACTAACACCTTCAGGAAGGAAATATTCCTGACCTTGCTGGCCACTGGAGAATCCCTGTGGGACAGGCACTGGGAATGCTCCGGCTGTAGGGGAACCTTTGCTGGAGCACTTGTAGCTCGTGAGGCCCCAGGGAATTGAGTACCCAGGCAGCATCCTGCCTATTGATCAGTCCTGCTGCTCAGGGAACAGCTCGTTAGGTGACGGCTCTGCTGATCCTGCTGCAGCATTCCCTCTGCTCCGTGTCCCCGTGTGCCCCAGGGTGACACCGAATATCCCAGTGTGTGTCCCCATGCCCCTGCCTCGTCCCGGGCTCTGGAGAATCCCCACGGAGGGGATCAGCCTTTAACCCCGTGACTTTGCTCCGTGTTCCCTGCCTGGAAAACGCTCCTGGAAAACAACTCCTGGAGTTGGCTCTCGGCCACAGCCCCGCAGGGAGAGGAGGGTGCTGCTGCTCCCCGGGGTTATGTAAAGGAGTTTGATTAGATTTCTTCTGGCATAACAATTAAAAAGATTCATCAGGATCGGAGGTAGAGGCCTGAGAAGCAGCAAGGCTGCTGTCAGGGCTTGTGTGAGAGAACAAATGAGCTTCCTGCACTTGGGAATTAATGGAAAAGGTGCGTTTCCCGTGAATTTACACGTGCCCCGGTCAGGCTGGAGGCAGGGGAGAGATGATTCTTGTTCCTGCGTTTCTTCATCCCAGCGTGGGGTTTGCAGGGCTGAAGCTGAGGGAGAGGGGCAGGGCCAGAGAGGTTCCCAGGCCGTGGGGCGGGGGAGAAGCCTCTTCCCTCTGCTGAAGGGTGCTCTGGTGAGCACACCCCGCTGGCTTGGCAGCTCCTCCGTTTCCGAGGGGTCCTTGTCCTTTGGGAAGCGCACAGCTGGCTCGGGGAGAAACATCTGCTCCTTTGGTTTGTTCTCCTCCCAGCTCAGCTGTGGGAGAAGTGGGAGCAGCGGGGATGGACCAGCCCCGCTCCCCACACCCCACAGCTGTGCCTGCCGAGCCCCTGGGGGGCTGTGCTGCTCCCCCAGCCCGGACCCCCTCACCTCAGTGTTCCCATCTCAGTTTCCACCGGCACACACGGCATTGGGAAGCACTGGCTGCTGGGACAGGCTGGGAATGGGCACAGAGCTGCTCTGGTGCGGGATTTGGGATGGTGGGATGGGGAATGAACCCGTTTGGGGATAACCACAACGCTCCTGTGCCGGCACCTTCTCTTCGGGGGCTGCTGGAGGGGGCACAGGGGAGCAGCCCAGCCCTCACCATGGCCTTGGTGTGGGCCTGAGACACCGCTTCTCACCTCATCCCTTCCCATCTCCCCTCGCAGTGCCCTTCCCGAGAAACCGGCGCCTTTCCAGTACCCTCCGGGCTGGCCGCCGGTGCAGGAGCTGCCCCCGTCCCTGCAGGCCCCCCCGCCCGGGGGGTGGCCGCTGCCCCCCAACCTGCAGTGGGGCTGAGGCCGTGGCACCCCCGGGGCCTGGCTCTGCTCCGGGAAAGGATCAGGATTGTTTCCATGCACTTTTCTCTCAATAAACCCTCCTCCCACCCGTGGCAGCCCCCGTGTCGTGTTCCTGCTCGCCTGGCAGCCTCCCGTGGCTCTCTCCTGCCTCTGGGGCGGGGATCTGTGCTCAGCAGAGCTCCAGCCCCGCGCAGGGGCTGTCCTTTGTCACCTGAGCAGACATTCCCCATCTCCCGGGGCGGGATCCATCCCCTCAGCTCGCTGCTGCCTGCTCTGCCTGCTCTCAGCCAGCTCCATGATCAGGAGAAGGCTCCAGGCTTTCATTTCCTCGGGTGTTTGTGCCGTGTTTGCTCCTGATCAGTTCAGGCTGTGACCCTGCCTGGGTCCAGGTGCTGGAGCTCCCAATAACGAGCCTGCAGAGCTTCCCTCAGCCCTGCTCCTGCTGTGCCGGAGGCGAGGGGCAAAGAGGGAAAATATCCCAAAATCTCCTCACAATGAGAGTTTGAGCCACCTCTCCTTCTGGGGCAGGGTGGGATGAGGAGCCCCTTGGCTTTCTCGGGAAGGGAGGTGGTGCTGCAGCTCCAGGGGCAGGGGGGGATCCTGTCCAGCAGCGGGTTTGTCCAGGAGGGCTGTGCCCGCTGCCAGAGCCTTCCAGGTTTGGCCGGGCAGGGAGCTGGAGGGTCCAGATTCATGAAGAGCACAGGCAGGAGCCAGCTGCCCGCGGCCAAATCCCGCCTGGATCGCTCCGGCAGGGCAGGGCTCCCGCCGCGGGACGCGATGGCAAATTGTCACAATTGTCAGCCCCGTCCTGGGACGCGGCTCTGATGTGACAGCGGCCTGGAAACAGCCCCGGCTGAGCCTGGAGGAGCTCTAGGTCCAGCTAAGGAATGCTTTCATCCTCCCAGGTGGGAGCACAGGTCCTGGGGGATTTTCCAGCTGATCCAGGAGTGGTTGTTTTACCCAATATTCCCAAACTTCAGGGCTCCCCAGATCCAGGTTAAATTAGGTGCGATTCTCTGGGCAAGCTCTGGAACCCGACTGCAAATGAAAATTCCGGTGCAAAACCCAACAGCCGCAGCCTTTCCATGCCCATCCTTGCTCCCAAGGAGTTGAGCAGCTCTGGAAGCAGAAATTCCCAGTAAAGCCTGAAAGGCGGGAGCGGGAGCATTCCCTGCCGAGCTCCAGCCTGCCCAGGGGGAGGTGAGAGGGGCTGGGAATGGGGGATTCATTAAAATTGGCATTTTCCCACAAAACCTGTGGGATGTGTGGCCGACGGGCCGAGCCCAGCCTCGCCCACGGGATGTGTGGATTGGTGGAGCTGTGGATGGCTGGAGGAGGCTGTGAATTGCAGGGTTTGTGGGGGGTGTGACAATGCCAGGGATCGCCACCGGGGTGGGACACGGGCGGGATGGGCTCATCCGTGGAGAAAAGGCCGCGGGAGGAGGGCACGGAGCAGGACGGGGCTCGGGCTGGTCCCGGATCCCGAGGACGCTGCAGGGATGGATCTCTGTCCCCGGGGCGGGGGTGAGGAGCCGCTGCCCAGCGGTGGAGCACGAGCCAAAGTGCCTTTGCTGGAGCAAGAGCCGGAGTAATTTATCGGGAAGCTTTTAGGGAAATGAGCCGCTGCTGGGCCCCTGCCAAGCGCTGCCCCGCTGGGCTCTGCCCGTGTCCTCTGGCAGCTCTTGCTGGGAGAGGGGGACGGGAACAGGAGCGGGAATGGGGACGGGATGGGGACCGGGGTGAGCACGGGACAGGGAGAGGGACGGGAAAAAGGATTGGAATGAGAGAGGGGA
>VYZT01052123.1:52314-62532 GCA_013400735.1 Pomatostomus ruficeps | reverse complement strand
TGGGACAGGGATGGAAAGGGGACCAGGACATCTGAGCCCATCCCACAGTTCCTGCGGCACAGGAGAGAGAAACAACCGTTCCCAACCTCTTCCCTTCCTATCCCAGGCACTTCCCAGAGCTCTGGAATCGCAGCCCTGCAACCCCCGCTGGGTTCGCTGCCGTTTTGGCTCCGTTGTCCCCTGCCCAGGGCACCCGCGCAGGGCCCTGCTCCCTCCCGCCTCCCCTCGCCCGCGGCAGCCCCACCTCCCGGCACATTCCCTTTGTTTCTGCCTTTCCTGGCGATCCCTTAATTGAATTATCCCGGAGCATCGCCGTTGCAGCAGCCGCAGTGATCCGTCCCCGCTGCGGCAGAGCAGGGACGCGCCCGGGACCCCGCTCTGCGTCCCGCCCGCGCCGGGATCGGCGGCTGCCGCTCCCAACCCGCCCCGAGAAATCCCTTCTCCCGATTCCCATTAAAATTAATTGAGCGGCTCTGGAACGCCGAGCTTGGGGGATGGCGTTATTCCTTTTATCTAAATTTTTTTTTTCTTTTACGTTATTGTATTTTCTGGCAGATTAAATTGTCCTCGTTATTTTTTTTTTCTCTCTTCTCTTACGTTTATTCACAGTGTCTATAATAGACCTGGTTAAAAATATAGATATATATTTATATATACACACACACACATGTCTCTGAGGCCACGTGGCTCCTTTGAAAATGCCAGTCCATAAAAAAATCCAAACTTTCTGCGGGGAGATGGATGAAATTTCATTACGGATGCGGAGCCTCCCGCACTTTGCGAGGCAGCCAGAATGATTTCATTGCCGTGGAGCACTTCCCATTTCCATTTCTCATTTGGACGTTCGCTTCAATTTGTTTGATAAATTAGAGAAGATCAAAAAAAAGACCCCACCCCAACCCCGAATCGATAAAACGCCGCCGGTTCCTGCCGGGATCCCAAAAGTGGGGTGTCCCCCCGCGGTGCTGCAGGGTGGGAATTCCTGGTCCAAGGAAATGTTTTCCCCGTGGGATCAGCCAGGGAGGTGAGGTGGGGATGTCCCAGCCCTGATGTTCCTGGGATGGGCTCCTCCGGCCCCGTTCCCTGCGGGAAGTGCCCCAGGATGGGGGAGCAGCGGCTTGGCCCGGTTCTCTCCGAGCCCCGAGCGCTTCCCCTGGTTTTATTTATTCCTTTAATCTCTTTGCCATTAAAAATGCATCGCTGGGGGCTCGGGGAGGGCGATCCATTAGGTGGGAATGGGCTCCGGCAGCAGAGATTCCCGGGGGGGTCACAGCGGGTGTAAATCAGGATTAACGGGGTGCTCCCCCCACCCCAGCCCGGCCCGGGAGCGGTGACCCCGCGGAGCCTCCCTGAGCGCCCCAGACAGGTCCTGGCTCCTGCTGGAATCGCCGTAAATCCAGGTGACAGCGCTTCTGGGAAGGGGCTTGGGCTGAGCGAGGCACAGGGGCGTGGAACGTCCATCGAACATAAAATATCCGAGATGTGGAGAGGGGGATAAAACCGCTGGGATCCACGGGAAAGAGCAGGAGCTACAGCAGGATCCGCCGCTGGACTGGGGTGGGGGACACGGGAGCTGCTGGGAAGGAGCCAGGTCCCGCTGCCCTGAATTTAGGGATTGTCCAGCCCCGGGATTCTGGGGTCACAGCCCCCAAAAACAGTTCCCATTCCAGTGCCAGGAGGACTCAGCAGCACCCACGGCTGCTCCCAGGGCCCTACCCCATCACCCCACCCCAGCATCTCCACCCCAGCATCTCCAGGAGCCCCCGCAGCCCAGAGCGCTTCAGAAATCCCAGTTTTATTTCAGATCGGAAACAANGGTGAAATCCAGCCCTTGGCAGCCAAGTCCATGCAAACGCTCCCGGCTCTAGGAACCATCTCAGGCGCGTGTATTGCTTAGGGGATGATTTGGTTTATCCTAAATACGAGCTCTAACGCTAGATCGGAGAATCCGGCGACGGGATCCGCCGCGGGAGGGGCTCACGGGGCTCCATGCACGTCACATGCACTCACGGGGCGGTTTTGGTCTGGCGAGGGGGGGTCGGTGCGTTGCCGGCGGTGCCGAAGTCTCCGCGCTCCGCGANCCCCCAAAAACAGTTCCCATTCCAGTGCCAGGAGGACTCAGCAGCACCCACGGCTGCTCCCAGGGCCCTACCCCATCACCCCACCCCAGCATCTCCACCCCAGCATCTCCAGGAGCCCCCGCAGCCCAGAGCGCTTCAGAAATCCCAGTTTTATTTCAGATCGGAAACAACCAACCAGGAAGAACAAAAAAACCCAAAACCGAAACAAAACCAAAAAAGAACAGAAACCACCACCCCAAAACCCCCCAAAAAACCCCAAAGGATGAGAAACGGCCCCAAATCCGAACCAGTCCGTGCCCAGGTGGGTGCTACATACAGGCTGGGGGGTTCCGGGGCGTGCGGGGCTCCCCGGCCTCGGGGTCGCTCCGGCGCTTCCCAAGGGGGGTCGGCTCAAAGTGCATCAAGCGGGAGGTCAGGAACGTCCCCGCACCGGGCAGGTGGGGAAACCGAGGCACGGCACGGGGNTCCCCTCGGCCGCCCCCCTCCCGCGGAGGGGGTCACGTCTCTGGGCCACGGATGGATGGACATTGAGATATTTATAGATATTTATAGGTGTCTCCTCCTCGCTGTCGCTGCTGCGGGGCCCCGGCGGCGGCGGGGGGCCCCCGTTACTTCATCCCGCTGCGCAGCACCTGGTTGGCGGCGATGAGCATCACGCTGATGATGAAGGCGATGGCGAAGGCGCAGATGAGGCTCTTCCGCACGCAGGTCTGCCGGATCTGCTGGCTGGAGCAGGCTGGGGACGGGGACAAACACGGGGTCACCCCAATCCCAAATTCACCCTCCCCAGAGAACCTGGTGCCGCCCCCGCGGCGTTTGGCATCCCCACGGTGTTTGGTGTTCCCGGGATTTTTGGCGTTCCCATGGGGTTTTGGCATTCCTGCGGGGGTTTTTGGCATTCCCGCAGGGTTTTTGGTGTTCCCACGGAGTTTTTGGCATTCCCGTGGGGTTTCTGGTATCCCCGTGGGGTTTTTGGCATTCCCACAGGGTTTTTGGTGTCCCTGCGGGGTTTTTGGCACTCCCGGTGCCCGGCACTCACTCTCCACGTCGACGGGGCACTCCTCGGCCGTGCCCATGTGGCTCTCCTCCTCCGTCATGATGATGTTCTCGATGTCCTTCATGGACAGGTGCTCGCAGAAGGTGTCATACAGCAGCCGCTTCAGCTCGTCCACCGTCAGCTTCTGCATGTCACACTGGGGGACGGGGGCTCGGGGTGACCCCACGGCCGGGAGCACGGGTGGCTCCAGGGTCCCCTGGAACCCTTGGATGGGGTGGTTTGGGTGGATCACCCTGGAAGTGGCTGGGAAAGGCCCGGTGTCCTGGTGACCCCGGCAGAGCGAGGGACACCCAGTGGTGCTGGCACCAAATGTGGCCCATTCGAGGAAGGGACACAGGAGCTCAGGGGGGTGCACCCTGATCCTGATCCTGACCCCAATCTCGACCCTGAACCTGATTTGACCTCAACATTAAACCTGATCCTAACCCTCATCCTAGTCCTGACTCCAACTCTAACCCTGATCCCAAACCTAGCCCCAACCCGGACCCTTAAACCAGTGCTGATTCTCACCCTGATCCTAAGGCTTATACTAACCCTAAACTGGAGCCTGAGTTTGATCTTTACCCTAATCTTAAACCTAATCCTGATGCTTAAACCAACCCCAAATTTGTCCTTGACCTGAGCCTGACTTTCACCCTCAGTCTAACCCCAAATCCAGCCTTGACCCTCAGCCTAACCCTGATCCCAACCCTGAACCTGGCCTTGACTGTCCCCACTGCTCTCAGTGCAGGTTTTGGGGCGCTGCCTCTGGGAGGGGGCCGGGGGTGTCCCTGCATTCCCGTGGGGTCTGGAGGTGTCCCTGCATTCCCGTGGGGTCTGGGGATGTCCCTGCGTTCCTGTGGGGGCTGGGGGTGTCCCTGCGTTCCTGTGGGGTCTGGAGGTGTCCCTACCTTCCAGAAGACGGTGTCGAAGTCGGTGCCGTGGAACTTCTCCGGGATGCCCGAGGTGGAGAGCTTGGGCCCCAGCAATGTCACAAACTCCTCGAAGTCCACCTGCCCGTCACCTGGGGGGCACAGGGGTGGCCGTCACCCCCTGCCTGGCCACGAGGCACGTGGGACACTCCCAGTCCCAGCAGGGGCCCCAGGGGTGGTCACAGACCCCCAAAACCAGCTGGGGACCTCGAGGCCACCTGGAGGCCTCCCAGGGCTAATTGGGGACCACAAATATTGGCTGGGGACCCCCAAAACCAGCCAGGGACTCCAGCACTGGATGGGGACCCCCAGTGGCATTTGGGGCCCCTTCCAGTGGGACCTGGGGACACCCAGTGTCACCTGGAGTCCCCAGTACTGGCTGGGGAAGCCCAACAGTTCCCAGGACTGTGAACAACAGCTGGACCCCCAATTCCAGCTGGGGCCCCGGTGGTGGCTGTGACCCCGGGTGTGGCTGTCACCCGGGGGTGCCTGGTGGCCTTTCCTGGCCATGGGGGACGCTGCTGTGGGGCTGTCGGGGCGGCACTAACGATGAGTGATGAGGGGAGCGGCGCCTTGGCAGCGCTGCCGGAAAGGCTTTTAAATGGGGGAGAAAAGGAAAAGCAATAAATTCAGGAGCTCTTTCAGGTCCCGATGGGCGCGGGAGGGGCGGGGACAGGGTGGCAGCCGGGGGGTGATGGGCGGTGGGTGCTGAGGACGCGACTCAGGTGCGGGATCCACCCCTGGTGCGGGATCCGGCGGTCCCGGCGGGTTTAGCGATCCCAAAAACCCTCCAGGATCCTTAAATCCTCCCAACCGGAGCTGCGGTGGCGGTGACGATGGTGATGGATGAGCGGGAGGCTCCGGCGGGAGGCAGAGCCTGGGTCGGGCTCATCCCACACCCCGCGCCGGGTTCAGCGGGGTGGAAACACGGGGGGATCGGGGTTTCTCCAGCCGGGGGTCCCGTCCCTGTCCCCGTCCCCGTCCCGGGGCCCTACCGTCCATGTCGAGGCGCTGGATGATGACCTCGAGCTCCACCTCGTTGGGCATGTACCCCAGCGAGCGCATGGCCGTGCCCAGCTCCTGCTTGGAGATGAACCCGTTGCCGTCGCGGTCGAACACCTTGAAGGCTTCCCGGATCTCTGTGGGGAGAGCGCGGGTGAGCCCGGCGGCGCCGCCCCCTCCAGCAACCACAGAACCCCTGTGGGACCCCTCCGGCCGGGATGGAGCCCCCCCAGGCTCCCCAGGAGGGTCCGAGCGCCCCAGCAGACCCCAAATCTTTGCTCCAGCTCCGGTCGCCCTGCCCCTGGTGCGGCCACAGCCAAAACCGCGGCATTCTGCCCTAAAATCGCATTCCTGGGATGTGCCTGAGCTCGGGGTGGGCACTGAGGTTGGGGGGTCCCCCGGTGCCGCAGGATCCGGTCGGGAACACCCCTGAGGATCTGTGAGGGGTTGGGGACTGTCCCCAACCCAGGGTCCTGGGGCTGCCCCCCTCCCGGGATCACGGGTGGGATTGTGCCCCATCCCATGGGGTTAGGGTGGGTCTGTGCCCCCTCCTGGGGCCCAGGCATAGATGCTGGAGCTGTGCCACCCTTCACCCCAAAAAAATCCCAAATCTTGACGAAATCTCTGCAGTGTTCAGCCCTGTCAGCGCAGAGGAGAATGGAAGTGGGAGGTTTTGGGGTTTCTGGCTCAAAATGAACCCCTGGGGTGTGGGGGAAGATCCCTGCGGGGTGGCAGGGAGAGGCTGCGGGGAAACTAAGGCACGGCCTGAGTCCACTGGCTCCGTTCCACCTCCTGCTGCGCTCGGGGCTCGGCTCCTTTTTGGGGCAGTTTGTGGCTTTTTGATGCCACCTGATGTGCGGAGCTGGAACCGGGCTGAGGGAAAAGGAGGATCAGGGAATTTCTAAGGGGGGACAGCGGGGAGCCAGGCCTGGATGTCGGTGCCTCTTCCTTCTCCCTGTGGCTGCCAGGGGGATTCGTGCTGGAGGATCCCAGCAGGAAAATTGGGCTGTGAACTTTGGGTTGGGGGGAAAAAAACCCGTGTTGGGTCATGGTACCAACCCCCAGTGCTTGGGGACATCCCTGCCTGGATAGTGTCACATCGGTGATGTCTTCGAGGTGTTTTTTGGGGGAGTTTTGCAGGATTTGGGCCTGTCAGACTGAGTTTCTCCATGCCCAGTGTCCCTGCTCGGGCAGGGGGATCCTCCAGCCTCCCCCCGTGCTCTTGGGGGGCCCCGTTACACCCCAAAATTCATCCTACATGGATGCTCATCCCAAACAGCTCTGAGGAGGCTCCTCAGCAGGTTCGGGGTGTGGGGGACAGGCAAGGACAGAGCAGGGTCCCCGCTTTCCACTGAGCACCCCCTGCCCTGGCTGAGTGCTCAGCCCCGCTGTGGGGCCGTGTCGGGGTGTCCCCGCTGTCCCCAAAGCTGGGGACAGGGCCAGGCAGGACCAGGTGGGTGCCTGGAGCTTGTGGGGTCCCTGCGGGGCTCCCAGTGGTGGGCACTGGTGGGGGACACAGCACAGGGACACCGGGGACCGGGTGAACTGGGACAGCAGCCGGAGCAGGGACACGGGGAGGGGGTACACGGACACTGCGGGGGGTGTCCGTGAACACAGACACATGGACAGACACACGGACAGACACACAGACAGACACACGGACAGACACACAGACAGACAGACACACGGAGGAACACAGAGACACACACGGACAGACAGACACACAGAGGAACACAGAGACACAGATACGCGGACAGACACACAGACAGATGGACAGACACACAGACACACAGATACACTGCAGGAGGTGTGAACACAGACACAGGGACAGACAGACACACAGACACACACACTGCAGGGTGTACACACACACACGGAGCACACGGACACACAGACACACACGTACACAGGCACACACACACAGACATGGACAGACACACAGACACACACCCCCACTGCAGGGTGTGTGCACACACAGAGCACACGGACACACAGACACACACACGGAGCACACGGACACACACAGACACACAGAGCTGCAGGATTTGCACACCCACCTGCAGCGAGGGACACCCCCGGCAGTGACACTGGAGCTGCGTGTGCACACATGGACACATGGACACACGGACACCCCCAGCAGTGACACTGGACTTGTGTGTGCACATGGACACACGGACACACACACAGACACTGCTGTGACACCCCCGGCAGTGACACCGGAGGTGTGCACACGCATGGACACACGGACACACACACAGACACTGCTGTGACACCCCCGGCAGTGACACTGTGCACACACGGACACACAGACGCACGGACACACTCACACACCCTTGTGGTGACGCTGCACTGGTGTGTCACACACCAACACCATGCAGGGATGTGCAAACACACACACACAAACACCGACGCTGTGCACACACACACACACGGACACAACCAGAACCGCGTCGCAGTGACGCTGTACCCGTGTGCGCACACAAACATCGCAGTGCCGCGTGTGAGTGTGCGAACACCCCCAGCACCTTGGAGCCATGCGCTTGTGCACACACGGACACACAGACACACACACGGACACACAGGCACACACACGGACACACAGGCACACACACGGGTGCACTCGCAGCAGTGATGTGCATGTGCGTGGATGTGATGCACACCGGCACCTTGCAGCGATGCTGCACTTGTGCGTGCACACCGACACCTTGCACAGGTGCACTTGTGTGTGCACAAACACACCAACACCCGNCACTTGTGTGTGCACAAACACACCAACACCCGGCACAGGTGCACAAACACACCGACACCTGGCACAGACACACCTGTGCGTGCACAAACACACCGACACCCGGCACAGCTGCACTTGTGCATGTACACACACACACGCACCTTGCAGTGGTGCTGTACTTGTGTGTGCACACGCACGGACACACGCAACCACCATGCAGTGGTGCTGTGTTTGTGCACACACATGGACACGCACAACCACCATGCAGTGGTGCTGTACCTGAGCGCACACACCGACACCTGGCACAGACACACCTGTGCGTGCACAGACACACTGACACCTGGCACAGACACACCTGTGTGTGCACAAACACACCGACACCTGGCACAGACACACCTGTGCGTGCACAGACACACGGACACCTGGCACAGACACACCTGTGTGTGCACAAACACACCGACACCTGGCACAGACACACCTGTGCGTGCACAAACACACGGACACCTGGCACTGAGATAGTTGTGCACGCACACGGATGCACACACAGCCCCCTGCAGTGACATCCCTGTGCCTGCACGCCCACAAACCCTCGCAGTGGTGCTGTGCTTGTGCACACGCACGGACACGCACAACCACCGTGCACTGGTGCTGTACTTGTGTGTGTGCACACATAAACACCTGGCACAGACACACCTGTGTGTGCACAAACACACCAACGCCTGGCAAAGCTGCGCTTGTGCACACACAGACACAGACATGGACACACATATGGACACACACAACCACGCCACAGCGATGCTGCACTTGTGACACAGACGCACCAATGCCTGGCATGGCTGCACTGATGCATGTACACACGCACGGACACGCACAACCACGCCACGGACACACTGACACCTCACACGGCTGCGCTTGTGCTGCACACAGACACGACCCCGCTGCAGCAGTGCTGTGCACGTGTTTGCACGCACACACACACACCTCGTTGCAGCGACGCTGTGCCTGTGCACGGGCACACAAACACCCTCTGCAGCAGGGCTGTGCACACACACACACAAACACAAACACCTCCTGCAGCGAGGCTGGGCATGGACACACACGTGCTGCAGTGACACAAACACTGGCACAGAGACTGGCACGGCCACACTGACACACACGGTGACACTGGCATGGACCCACACGTGCTGCAGTGACACAAACACTGGCACTGGCACAGAGACTGGCACGGCCACACTGACACACACGGTGACACTGGCATGGACCCACACGTGCTGCAGTGACACAAACACTGGCACTGGCACGGAGACTGGCATGGCCACACTGACACTGACACACACACACAGTGACACTGGCACTGGCACAGAGACTGGCATGGCCACACAGACAGTGACACTGGCACTGCCACACGCACAGAGCCACCCTGCAGCGAGGCCGTGCGTGTGCACACACGCGTGACTGTACAGATGCGTGTGACCACGCAGATGTGACCGCGCAGATGTGCGAGCACCCCGCAGCTCGCCGGGAGGGCTGTGCCATGCCCGTGCACACACACAGCCCCTGCAGTGAGGCTGTGACAGGCACGTCAGCGCACACGCACCCTGCAGAGCTGCACACACTCACACAGAGCCCTCGCACACCCGTGTGAGCGCCTGCTCAACGACCCCAAATGGATTTCGGGGCTCCCCTCGCTCCCCGGCCCTGTGGCTCCCTGCCTCAGTTTCCCCGCGGGCATCCCGGGGGCTCCGGGATGGGGCTGGGCCAAGGGTGCTGTCCCCAGGCAGAGCGGGGACGCGTGTGGGGACACCCCCCGGGGCTCAGTGTCCCCCCCGGGGCTGGGGCTGGGGCCGGGGGTGCTGCACCCCTCTGCCCCAGGCTCCCCGGGGACACCCCAAAGCCGGGCACCGCCAGTGCCCGTCCCGCCGCCCCGGCAAACTTTTGGGGTGAAAAAGCCGTTCTGGAGACAGCGAGCTGAGCTCGGCCCCTCTCATGGCACGGGTGGGCAGAGCCCCGCCGGCCGCTCCTCCCGGCCGGAGTCCGGTGACACCGGGGCTGCGTGGAGCCGCCGTGACCCGGGGGGTGACACGGGTGACGGCCACCCCTCGGGTCCCCCGCGCCGCCAGCCACTGTCATATTATGACAGCGGGGAGGGGGTGCCCCCGCCGCGCCGCGGAGGGGGGAACCGGTCCCCCGCCACCGCCGCCGGTCCCTGCTGTGTCATATTGCCACAACCGGGGGCCCGGGACCCCCGCACGCCTCCGCCTTCAGCCTCCCTTCCTCCCCTCCTCCTTCTCCTCCTCCTCCTCCTCCATCCATCCGCATCCCGCTCGCCCTCAGCTTCCCCACGGCGCCGGGGGAACGCGCACCCCGACCCCCCCACAGCCGCATCCCGCGGGATGCACTTCCCGGTGCCCCAGAGCTGCTCACCCCGCAATCCCGCGG